>VXBX01003755.1:166596-209086 GCA_013400415.1 Scytalopus superciliaris | reverse complement strand
TTTTTTTTTTTTTAACTCTATTTAGCACTGATAGTAAATTCTCCATGTGTAAAAGACCTCATTACACCTCCAAGTTGGGTGATTCTGCAGCATGTCCCTCTATCAGCACCTGTCCTTGGTGAGCAGAAAATGGAGCTGTTTCCCCAGTCTCAATTCAGAGCCTGGCTGATGTGTGCTGATAACTTTAAGCTACCTTGGGATATCTGCAAGATGGGGAATTTCCTATGGCAAATAGCTGCAGATATCATTCAGGGTTTAATTTATTCATTCATCATCTGCTGAAAGCAACATTAGCCCTAGCTTTGAGTTGAAAAGCCACTGCACAATGGCTATAGCATCGTATTGGACTTTTCTCTGATTTTTCAGTGCTTTGAGGAAAAGCAGCCAGACATCCTGGGAAGAGAGGCTTGAGGAAGACCCTTGGATTTGCTTTGACCCACTGCTTGGAGTTCCATGTGCCATTTCAGGATGCGATCTACACAACCATTTGTGTACTGGGCCCCCAAACTAGGGCAGCAACAGCAGAAATAGGCATATTAAGTTCTTTAAAAATGCAATACTGGCAGATCAAAACATCTGTGAACACTGTGTTTTACTGACAACACACTTCTAACTTTGAAACAGGTACTGCTATCAGGCTATTAGTACAAGCACTTTACTTTGAAGTATGTACTGTAATTCTTGCAATTTTACTCCCAGCTCTGGTATTCATTTGGCTCAGGTTACTTCTATAATTTATCTTTCCACTGCAAAATTCAGGCTGTAATAGACCCATCCAGAGTGGTACGGGTATATGCATTCTCTTTCTGTGCCCCTCCTTTATCATGTATTATATTTTCATTAAGAAATCTTATGGGGGGGGCGGGGGGAAGGGGGGGAAGAAGAAGAGGTTTCCAATCCCAGTGATGCTGGATCTCAGTTTTTCCCATGAGAAAATCACTTAGCACTTCTCTGACTTCAGGTGACTCATTGCTGTTACCCTGCTGAGGCTCCATACTCCCCTTGTGGTGTTTAACCCAGGCACGTAACTTGCCCTAGCGTGGTAGGCGTGTTGGCATTTGCTAATAGGCTTCCTGGGCTGTCACCTGAATGTGATGGCTGACACAAAAGATTATGTGATGATTTCTGTTTACAGAGCAGGTATGATAAGCTGACATTTGCCTCTAGCTGTTGGGTTCGATAACTCAAGTATGGCCTACATGAGCGCTCCTCTGAGCTGGTGACACTTGTTGAGAGTCGTTCTAGAGGAACTTTTCCACTTAGACTCCTGAAAATTACAAGTGAATTTCTAATGCACATGAATGAGGCTGCATCGACAGCTGAGGAAGTTACGGTGCCTTAATGTCTGCACTCACGTCATCACATGTCATGCCACCTGCGCCACCTCACTGGCAGCGGTCGGCACTTTCCGAAGGCTCAGTTTCCTGGCTCCCAGTCTGAGGATGATTTCCAGCCCCCATAAGAACTGGACATGTCCCTCAGATGGGGCACCACTGCCAGGGAGTATCATTAGCATCCTCCTTTGAGCAGCAAAGCTCGAGCAGCAGATGCCTTTGAACACCTAAATGAGCATTTTCCCACCACCAACCCTGATTTCACAACTCGTAAGCAACAGCCTGTGTGTGCTCAAAAGGAGCAGGGATCTGGGTCAGGGACTGGGGAGACGAGGAAACCACACTGCAAGAAGAGTGACTTTGTTCCTCAGGGAACAACAGTGCCAGGTAGGCACCAGCACCTTGAAACATTGCTGGGGCTGCTGAGGAAGGAAAGAAAACACCCAGATAAACCCATATTGGCATCATTTGGGTCGTCAAAGCCACAAGTGATGGAGATGACAGCACACCTAGCCATGCTGGTGGGTTCACAGGGACTTGTTACATTCCTCCAGGAATCAGCTGGTACTGACCCTGACATGTTCACTTAGTAAAGAAAAGGGAAGAAGAGAAGGAAGAAATAAAGCAGGGGAAGCTACAACAGGAAGGAAGGGAACCACAGGCTACTGCAGCCACCTTTCTAAACTAATAACTGAATGCCAATGGCCGCAAATGTCTATGGCTATGCATAATTATTCACACTGACCCATATGAGATTTTCAGTTATTCAGTTGGCCAGCAAATAAGTTTTTGGGTAGAACAATTTTTTGGATTCCTGTGGTTTTTTCCATTTCTTGTGATACATTCTTATCTTCTCTTGACTTTGTCTCATCTAGTATCAATGCAAGCCACATCCACAGCCCAAAAGAATTGCCAAACACAGTTCTGACAGTAGATACAAGTACTAATTATTATTATTACTAAACTGTTGTAAACACAGCTCCCAGCCAAGAAGGGACTTCTACAGTATAATCCAAATCACAGGTCCCCCTATCACCTCTCCTGGCAAACACTATGCGGTTGACATACAACTGGGAAATGCAGGCAGACTGGTTAAGACATCTTCCTCTGACTCAAATAAGTATGTGATCACATGAAAGAAATCTGTTAGTAGCTGGGCAAAGAAGGGACATCAATTGTTCACCTTCAACTACATGATATTCCTATTTCTATCAGTGTCTGGCCCTAAAAAACTCTTAATTTATTAGTTTTAAGTCAAGTTTTGCTACACTTATTTATGTCCAGTAACACCATGGTGTGCAAACAGTTCCACTGACTTAACTGAGCTCCAGCTGGGGCTGGATGGCAGATTTGGGCTTTGGAAAACAGCACTCAATTCAGGAAAGCGATGGTGCATATCCTCATCTCCATCACAGTGCAGTTACCTTTTTTTTCATAGCCTGAACTTTCAAGCAACACAAGTGACTCAGCCCAGTCATGCAGAGGTGGTGAGAAAGGCAGGGCCAGGTCTCCATCAACCCATGGCAGACACATCCCCTGTGCTCCGGCCCTCCACCCAGAGTCAAGAGGAAACGGCAACTCTCATGTTCAAACCAAGACACTTGAGACTGAATCTATCATAGCTGGGAGCATCTTTGGGCTGTCAAGGAGAGAAAAGAGCAAAGGGATGATCTGCAGTGAGAAACATCAGGACTGCTCCCTTGGCATCCTAAGTAAAGTTCTGTGGCTCTGGCTCCCAGTGGAAACAAAATGCCCATTTTTATCACCTCACCTCATGCTGGGTCTATAGAGAAATGAATGGCAAACACAGTGACTGCTAATATCTTCAGCCACATTTACTGAAACCTTTTGACACCAAGGCTGTTTTTATTAGCTAAGTGCACTATGCCTCTACCAGAATGTAAGTTTTACTACTTACAGTTCAGCCTTGCAAAAAGCCTTTTCCAATCACTGTCTGTGGCAAAGATAAGCCATAATGACATAGGGAGAGGTTACAGTGCCTCCAAGCACAGCCTGGCACTTAGAGCAGCCTTACACATCCCACGCATTGCTAACCTCTTGCAGTCTTCACTCCCCTGCAGAGCTCTCTGTGCACCAGGGCTGCACCCACAAACATCTGGCTTGGCCAGTCAGCTGGACGTGTCAAAAGTGTACACACAAAACAGGAATGAAACACAGGTCTACAATTTTTGTTCAGCTTTCCAAAACAGCACAATAAGCAAATTTTACTCCTTAGAAGTGGATGGTACATTCATTCTCCTCCTCCTCCCAACCTCCTGACCAGAAGCTGCAATACCCAGCACTACCCAAGGACCTTCAAGCAACCCTACCAGGTCAGACAAGGCTCATGGTGTCCCATCTCCAGCACTGTCCATCTCCCAGAAAAGACCCCAAGGCCAGAAGATGTTTAGTCCAGAGTACTCCCCCCAGGCAATTTCCCACCTTGGGTCCTGAGCCAGAGATGTGTCTCTATATTTAATAACTTTGAGATGCTTCCCTTCCAAGCTGTGCCTCAGTTTCCCCAGCAGCAGAATGGAAAAAAAAAAGGCTTAGTTCCACAAAAATATTTTAACAACTATACTGCTGCTTCCAAATGGCTTCAAAAAAGATTGGACAGAAATCCGTGTATATGTATGTAAACCCTTAATTTTTAATTATATGGGACTCCCTACCTGTCTATTCTTTTTTTGCTGGAACTGCTGACTCTCTCAAACCAGTAAACTGTACCCCAAGTGAACAGAAGCAGTTTAGGGTGATACAATCTTACTGTGTAACGCCTTCAGAGCACCTCATGCAACACCGATATTGAGAAACCAGGAACTTGAACAGATGCAGTCACACCGCTCGCGGTGGGAGTTCAGAGACAAATAATTCAACCTTTCATCACTCTCTAATCCCAGGAAAGATATCAAGGTTAAACTACTGAGAAAAATACAGCGAGTGTTAAGCAACATGGATGTCTTTCTGGAAAGGCATAATTAGCTTGCTAGCCATGGTCACCCAGCTCAAGAATTTGAACCTGCAGTAATTTCTCCCTTCACAAGATGCACAACCTAAGTAGGTGCACTCTCCATCTGCAGCCACGGCGTGGGTTTGGTGTCAGCCGCTTGCTTTATAATTGGCTCTTTATTGTGAGTTACCACGAAAGGCTCCAGGCAGTCCCCACAGACCTTGCCCTTGATCTGGGTTAAGATACTTTGACCCATGATCCTTTATAATAAATGATATCCCCCCGTTAAAGAATGCTGCCTTCAACAATATGGGCCTGCCCTCAGGAAATGGGAAAGGAATTTTCCTATAAAGGCAGATTAAGGAAATTCCACGCAAATTTCATGCATTTTGAATAATCATCTGAACCGTGACGAACCAGCTTCCCCTTGCAGGGATCCTGCTTCAAATCTTTGTAGTTTAAAGACAAATTTAGCTGTCTCTTTCTTGGTGGCAAAGCATGTTGTTTTTCTTGGACTTGGCACATGAGGCTGAGTGTGGTGCTCAGTGCAGCTCTCCCTCAGGCTTCTTTGCCCACCAGACAGAAACCACCACCCAGGCACCTGTACATTCATATGCAAGAATGGCCGTAGTTTAAAGTTTATACACAGCCCAGTAGGCCCACTGATCTGGGAAGAGCTCCAGTGCAGGGACCAAAGAGGGATCATTGTGCCCATACTCCCTCCTCCTTGGCCCAGCAGGTAACAGAGGCAGTGAAACCTTCCCACCTGGTACTGACTTTCTTACTTTGTTTTGGTAGCTCATGAAAATCTGGGTTTGGGACAGAACTGTGCTCAGCAGCTGTACAACCCATGTTGATGGTAACCCACTGGTTGCCCTCTCCCAGGCACCCTCCTCTGGGACAGCTCAGAATGTTCTTCTCTCAATACTTTCCTTTTGCTTATTTTCTGGCCTCTCTACCATCTCCCTAAACATGATGACAATAGGTGTCCCACTTTTCCATCTCTGGGCTTGTCTCCAGTTCCTTCCTTAGGGGCTTCCCAGATCTGAGGGTGCCAGCACTCACCAGTTCTGCCATCAAAACCCCTTCTCTATCTCTTAGGCACATCACCACTGCTCTTGGGCACATCTCCACCACCTTCAGGTATTGTCCCTTACAGATGTGCAGCATTCCTCCCAACACCTTCTCCCTAATGGTCAAGGTTTTGTCTGCCTCAGCACTTCTGATGTTCACTCCCTGCATTCTGAGCCTTCAGCTGAAGTCCTTACCAAGGCACGGTATCTCACATCCTCCTGCTAACCACGGTAAAACAAAGGAGCAGGAGGAAACATCATCTACTTTATAATTTTAATTTCCTAAAGAAAACGGTCGATTCTGAGGGACATGGTTGTGTTAGTTGGTCATTTTTTCCTAAAGCAGTATGTGGTGATGGAATCCCATGGGACCATAAGAATTTTATAGCATCTCATGTTTTTTAAAAGTATGTATGTAATACAAAAATAACAATTTTCACTGTTCCTCCACCAGTTTATACCTAAATGTTTTCCCAATACTCATGAAAATATCAGATTAAAAAACTTTTAGTTTACAAAAACAGTCTTAGGAGTCTTTTGCATGCAGCAATGTTAATGAGACTGCAGCCACAAGGAGTGAAAGCACAGGAGAACAGTGCTGTAGTGTATATGTCAGCCCTCGGGTGTGCTTTCAGAGAAGGAAGCAAATAAAATGTTTTGCCAGGCTCCTGAAATGGTATGATGTTAGGACAAACTCCTGCATAGCTTTACTTACTGGAAAATACAAAAATGCAAGCAATTATCAGTTGTCTTTACTACAGCTAAACTGGGTGATATTCAAAAGCAATGCCATTTTCTCGCAATCAGCATCACAACAAAAGACAGAGGGAGAGTTGCTCTGAAAAGGATGGCACTTCCTTGCTCTGAGTAAATCATTTATGAAATTGAGATCTTCTTTTAAATGAAAAAGTTTGGGAAAAGAGTATTGCAGTTAACAGCAAAGCAGACAACGACATCCTAACAGTCTAACATAAAGTCTATTGAAATCAATGGGAGTCTTTCCACCAACTTCATTGGGGTTTGGATCAAATCCTCCAGGAGAATAAGCTATTCTGCGATATCTATTATTACGCACTGTTTTGTTCTGGTAATTAGATGCTGGGAGAGCTCAGTGCGATTGTTTAAGGAACTGATCACTCACCCATGGAGACCCGTGCTCAGAGCCTGGGTGGGTCGAACTCAAAGAGGGGCTGCAGATTCCCACTGAGGCTTGTGTGTGTTCCCAGCCCCGCTGCTGCCTCCAGGTAGACAGGACAGGCGACAGGAAGAGAAGGCAAAGGTCAGGGTTGAGCTGGCAGAGATGTGGGGAGCCCCTGCCCAAATATACCTGGCTCCTGCCCTTCCTCCAGCTCCTCAATTTTCCCTATGCACTGTCACACACGCAAAATATTTTCAAAGTAAAAGTGGACAGCCAGCAGGTCTCAGGTCTGCACAAAGCAGCTCTGTACGGCCTGAGGCATTTTGCACAGCACACTGAGCATCATCGGCATTACTAACTATGCAGGGAACATGACCCTGTGTTTGCATCTTGTTTCTAAGGTAAAACATACTGCCCCTTGGAGGATAGGTCTGAGGGAGGGCCTGCAAGTTCCCTGCAACCAAAACACAAACAGAAAGGGTACATCATTCATAAAGGACTCCCACCACGAAGCTATACATTTGGCTTACTACAAATACAGGACTCCGTACCATTAGCAGCCAACAGAAAAAACAGTATAGCCTGAATTCTCAGAGGAGATCAGCATTGCAGAGCTCTGCCACTGCTCTGTTCAGTGCAGAGAGTGAGCAGACATACGCTCATCAGCTTGCAAACAAAAACCAAAAACTACTAAAGGAAGTTCAGCAGGTTGTGGCTGGAACGAAGACAGTGCTACAGGTTGCTAGTTCACAAACTCTTCCCATGGAAGACCTGGAAGGCACCAAATAATATGGAGAGGATGCTGGCTATGACAATCAAAGGCACAGTTCAAAGCCTATCTGTGGCGCTCCTTGCTGTAGGATGGTGCTCTCACTAAAAGGGTATATCATTTCAGAAAATGACTACAAATTCAGAGAAGAAAAATCCCATGATGCCACCTGCAAATCAGCCAGTCCTTGAACTGCAAGGCTTGCACGGCTGTGAGAACACCACTGACAGGCTGCTTGCACACCTGCCCTGCAACTGAGTGCTCCCCCCTGTCCGAGGCTGAAGTCAGAGGCAGACAGACCTTGACCTCGACCCAAGCTGCTGCTGCTGCTCCTGTGCTAAAGTTTTATGGAGATACTTCCCCTGCACAGCCTGGCAGCATGTGGATACAGGTGATGCTGGGAAGCAAGTGGCCTGGCATTAATGGCAATGCTTGCCTGAGTCAGGTCTTTCTTAACCCAAACATCTTTTGTGCAGCTAAACATAACAGCTAACCTACAGCTGCCTGTCTTTCCATCAGTGGGGGAAAAAAAACCAGGTAAGGAATATTCCCAGATGCCTGCAGCAGCTGGGGGTCCTTCTCTTTTGCTGTTTTGCTTGCTGAAGGGTAGCCTCTTGCTCACAAAGCATCCTGCAAATCCCCAACTCCTGGTCACAAACCAGCTCTTGGCCTGGGAGCTGGCTCTCTTGCACCAACAGCAAGAGGCTCCCAACTTCAATCTTGGATACTTTGGCAGAACTGACAGCCTCAGATGTGCCACTAGCTCAGATGCAGAGCAGTTACCATGCACCACGGTCCATCTGTGATGCCTGGCTATCTCTCTGCCACTGCTGGGCCCCAAAATTCCCGTATACAAACTATTGTCTCCACCACTCCCCTTCTCAGGAACCACAGGATTTACAAAGGGTGAAAGCAGTTTACAAGAACAATTAAATCAACGGAATTGACTGAATGTGTTTGGATGAGCTTTGGTCACCTAAGTGTGAAAATCCCCCCCCAAGCAGCAGCAGACTAGGACGGATCTGATGGGGGGAATGCAGAGGCTGGTGTGGAGCAGTGCTGTGAAAGCGAGCCCCATGCAGCCAAAAGCGTGGCCTCCCTCCCTGCGCTGCTCCGACATCT
Organism: Scytalopus superciliaris; assembly: GCA_013400415.1. NCBI lineage: Eukaryota > Metazoa > Chordata > Aves > Passeriformes > Rhinocryptidae > Scytalopus > Scytalopus superciliaris. The sequence goes on along the minus strand of VXBX01003755.1, from coordinate 200,700 downwards.
TAAGGATCTGCAAAAGCTATTTGCAGTAAGAGGCTTTCTTGCAAAACACAAATGAATACCAGCTGTCCGGACAGGCTCAGAGCACAGCCTCCCTCCCTGGATGGGCTGCGGTCTCTGGGGAAGCCTGCCGGGCTGGCGGGACGTGCCTTGTCTGTCCATCCAAGGGAGACACACAGGCAGTGGCTGTGGTGAAAGGGCACCAGTGTTTTCCTCTTGAGGTGTCGCTTGGTAAGCAAACTAAGTGTTTTTTTCCCTCAGAGGGGAAAATGTAGTTTATTATCATCCCTCATTAAAAAAAAAAAAAAACAAAAAAAAAAACCAAAAACACATCTCTTTTTAACCTTGAAAACAAATCTCATTTTATATTACCCAAGAAGTCTGAGTTTTCCTCACTGTTCCCAAAGACCTGCTTTGGATTCACTCATCCACTGCTCCCCTTTGAGCACATTCCTGCGAGGCACTGGGCTCTGGTGGGGTCTGCCTCTGCATATCCCAAAGCTCCAGCTGGGTTGCTCTGCCCATTTCTCTTTTTTTTTAAATTTACCTTGGAAATAATATTTCCTGGCAACATATTAATGCCCTTTTCAAGGCTCAAAAGAAAATCCAAACAGCAGCACAGACCAGAAACCAAGTGCCTGAGCAACGAGAGCGGTACCTGCTTTGTACCTAAATATTCATAATTTGTTAATACTGTCATTAATACTTAAGTTTTATTTTACTTATGTGTTTTATCTGTTTAAATAGCTACTTGGCCTTCTCCATGATAAAACATCAGGGGCTGTGGCCAATTTTTCACTCTTCTCACACCAACACAACAGACCTGACTTTGATTTGTGGGGGTTTTTTTCACTGCATATGAGCAAACGCAAACACACCACAGACAGTGCTCTTTGCTGCTCCTCAAGACTTTCACAGTTACAGTATGGAGGGACACCAGGCTTTCCCAGATTCCCAATGGGTAGAACAAAGCTCATCCATGTCAGGGACAGCATCCCAGATCCCAGCAGCTCTGGGCACTGGGGTGACACACATAAGTACATCCCATTGACTACGCAAAGGGCAATGCTCAGGTGCTGGCTTTAAGTATTTTTCTGCTGGGAGTTTTAACTTCCAAAATTATTTGCAGGTGTAAATGGTGGCATGCAGCCCTGTACCACCAGTGTTGTGTGAGAGCTGAATCTTGACAGCACCTGAAAGTTTTTGCATGGTTAGGACTGCAGCAGCTCTGAAGGGTTGGCTGGGATCAGCAGTCACAGGCTAACCGGGGTGGGGTGGTGCTCTGGGGCAGTGCATGGCACTGTGTAGTTTGGAGCTGGTTAGGATTGGTATGGTGAAGCTGATGGCCAAGCCAGTGGCCCTGGGGGAGACAGGAGGTGGGCAGTGAGCACCTGGCCATGGTGGCAGGCTGCCACCCCCAGAAGAACTGCAGGCCTGGGTGCCACTTCCATCCCCTCACACCAGAGACCTCAACAACTCGTCTCACTTGTGTCCTCACACCACGGTGAACTGGAGGTATCAGGAATGCTAATCGCTGCTCAGCTGAACATTTCCCTGTAATAACCTTTAATGACTCTGTAATTACTCTTTAAACCATTGACTTTGCAATCATTTTTTAATTCCCCTTTGCCACATGTCTCCCTGTGCTACCAAACTGGCAGGCTGAACTGTAAGTGAATATTAGCCCGCTAAGTTGAGGGTTGTACCACTGCAACCATGCTTAATGCAAGGGCTTTGAAAGAGTTGGGAGGGCAGGGGGAGGGGAGGGAGGAAACAAAAAGCACAGCAAGATTTTCCCCAAATTGGTTTCCCTCAAAACAAAGCCCTACCACTTTGCTAAGCTGCTTTAGGGAACGTTTGGAAAAAGCAGGGATCCCTTAGTGACTTGCTCTGCTAACTCTGCAAATAGACTCCTGTGCTGTGAGCACCAATTTTGAGCTGAAACAAATATTAGAAAGTATATAGTGGTAATTCAGGGAGAAGGCAAGTCCCTCTGTGAATGAACTCAGCTGAATCTTCCCCATTGGAAATGAGTATTTTGTTGGAGGGGGGATACAGAAGCAGTAAAAGAAATCTGAGTGTCCAAGACCCAGCGTGAAGCCAGCACAAAGCAGGCAGGGACGGGCAGTTTCTTTTCAAGCCTTTGCCCCCAGGAACAATGGCCCTATTGCAACCACCCTTTGCTTTTCTTCCCGTGATTAACATGCAGCCCATGTGGGAAGAATGGGAATTTATTCTGCAGTTCAGATTCCAGAGGTGCTATCGGGTCAGGTGGCTAATCGTTAAATCAAACTGCTGTCATCTTCATTCAGGTCCTGTCACCCAGGGCCACATTATTACTTGGGTTTATGCAAAATAAACAGCTTTGCTAAACATTCCTCTAAAAGAGGGTCAAATAAAGAAGGGAAGGAGGAGATACACCACTGACATCAAGTAAATCCCACGTTCGCTCTTACTCCTGCTTCTGGTCTGTCCTGGGCTGATTAGATGGGGATCGGGGAAGGAAGGGTTTCTTCGAGTTTTTAGGCCTTTGTTTTTATCAGCAGGCTATTTTTCTCTTTTCTAATTCCACTCGAGGCTCCTCAGTGAGTACTGTTAACTTATTCTTGTCTGGGTCTGGCTAATTCAGTTTCTTTCTTGAACTACATAGACTTACAATTCTGTATTTTCTATAGGTGAACTCAGCCATAAGAAATCTCTTATAACTCCTCCATAAAAGACAATCTCTCAGAGGTTTCCTTCAAGACACATATAGAGATCCTTAATGCAAGGCACTGGGAATGTTAATTGTGGTACTGCACACAGACATTTTTGGATCAAGGGGTTATTTGGAAATCCTGGGCTTGCTGCTCTAACAGGTAGCTGAGAAGAGAAAGTCTGCTGGAGAGTTCCCAATTTCTAATGGACCAAGGCCTTGTAAGGGAGCAGATTAGTGACTAGCACATTGTGTTAGAGGGAAAACAGTGCGGTATTTTGCAGCAAGAAGAGAAACAGCATCTCAACCTTTCTTGCATCACTCTACTTCCAGTTTGGCTTCAGAGAGTCCATTTTCAAGGATACACAAACACATGGATCCAAATACCGGCTCATCCAAGTCCCTCCCACCACAGAGCACCACAGTCAAGGACTCTTTACAGAGACCTTCCCAGCACCATGCTCATGTGATACAGAGGACTGGCCATCCTGCACAGCAGCCTGATGTCCCAAAAATAGCCAGACAGAATGTACAACTGTGACTGCCAAAGAGCAGCAATACTGTCCTAGATATAGGAGCAGAATGATACCCATTAAAAGTCAGGCATTCTGCTGTTTCACCTCCTTCAGACTGGCAGCAGAAAAAAAAATACCACAAAACAAAACAAAACAAACAAACAAAAAAAAACCCACCAAAAAACCAAAACCCCAATCAAAAATCCCACCCTCATGATTAACATTCGCCTGCCTTGAAAAGAAACTTTTAAAATATGTTTTTGTTCTCTGTGGCTTGTCGATCCCAGGCAAAAAGTCAAAACTGGGATTAGAACCAAAAGGGCTGTAGTAGCCAGGAGACTGTCACTTCTGGTTTCTCTTCCCTCAAGGATTAAAAAGTTACTTTTAATTAATGTTGTTTCAAGATGTCAAGCCTGACGTGGCTGCCCCCAGCACCGTTTCCAAAGGCTGGATAAGGAGAGCGCTCTCAGGCTCTTCCCACACCTCTCACAATCTGCCTTTTGTGGCACGCACAGCCCTGAACCAGCGCACACGAGCTGTCCTGGGGTGTGATGTGCCCGTGGAGCCAGGGCAGTGCACCCACGTGGTGGGTCTGGCTTGGGCGGGTAAGAGGCAGGTAAACTTCAGCTTTGAAACGCACTCATGCAGCCCAACACAACCGTGCACAGGTTGAGCTCCGGCATCTATTACAAAAATATTTTCATTGCCCGAGCTCCCTGGGGGGGAGGTATTGATCTTCCCGAGGCTGAAAGCCTGTTTCATGTATGAAGAAATCCCCTCCTAGCCCAAACATCAAAACATCTAAGCGTGAGTCCAGCTTTGCAGAATTATGCCGGGTTATTCCTGGACTGTACACAAATTGGATGCTAAACACACACCAGGGCGTATGACTAACACATGTCGCTTCCTTCCTGCATGCTCTGGCAGTGAGTTCAATTGAAACAGGACTGTCTGAAAAATCCTGCCCCAAAAGGTCAGACACAGAGAGTGTCTCGGTCCTTCTGGAGTTTCACAGAGAATCTGGTATGAGGAAAAATCACGGCAAGCAAAAGCTGAAGCAGAAATGTGACCACAGCCCTGACCTCTGATTGAAAATGCCTCATTGCTAGTTCAACCACAGGCAGACAGACATGATTTAATCCAACTTTTTCACTCCCCTTACTGCACGGAGCTCGCTCACACTTTCGCTGCTCCTCGGGGGTATAAAACATTTTTTATCCACCCACGGTAGCCAAGGTACATACGCCACAACCACCAACTATGAATTTATTCAAGGTGTGCTCAGAACTTGGCAGGGCTAATAAAATGCGAAACAGTTTAAGATGCCCTGGAACATTTTTAAATCACATGTCCAAGGAATCATGTATCTGTTCGTCCATTTGGGGAAGGGGACAGGGCCAAAAGTGCCGGGGAGCTCTCTAAACAAAGACTCAAGTGAAGTGGGAAGATCCCGCTCCCCAGGAGGATGGCATGGCCCAAATCTTGAATGGCACTTTCCACTGCTAACTGAAAACTCAGTGCATCATGGATGGAGACACCCCACTGACTGCAGCCATGGCAGGTGCCAGGAGTTCTGCCCTGCCACAGCTGGGCCAGCATCTCCCTGGCATGCAGGGCCACAGGGCTTTGAGAAAAAGCTGAACACCTGGTGCATCTGGGCTCAGACTTCCTCCATCACTCCTGTACATGACACGAGGAGCACCACTAGTGCTTCACAGATACAAACATAAATAACCTGGTCACCTTTCATCCTTGCACCACCTCCCCAGCTGAGGGATCGACAGTGAGAGCTATCAGAGCAGCCAATTTCCCATCCTTCACCAGTGGGAAGCAAAAGGGCTGAATCTCACCAAGTGTCAGGAGAGGTAGGAATTAAAGCCAGCTGTTAATGTGAAGGCTGAGAAGCACCAGCGTGAGATTCTGGCAGTCCAAGAACAAGAGATTTACTCTGTGAGTAAAGGTCAGTACAAAGCTTTTGCCATTAAAAACTTTCACAATATTATATTTTTGCTCTATTTTGCAGGGACTGTAGATCACAGGAAATAAGCCGTATAAATTGTCTCCCATATAAGCCCATCCATTTGCAAGCAACTGACAGTAAGCAGTCAGAAAGCTAATGACTACAATTAAAGGGTGCAAACAAGCAAACCCCTCATTGCTCTGAGACAGGTGGCACAAGAGAACTTACCTCTGTGCACAGTATGGAAAGAAATGTTCATCAGCTTGGGATCATCTCACTCCACTGAACAGAAGGATTGGAGCCATGTGACCACTGTTTAAAAAAAGGGATAGGGGAAGGGGGGGCACCGAGAGAGAGATCCCATTCATCTATAGATTGTTGAGGGTCGACATAATGAGTTCTGCAAACTGGACCAAGCAGCTCTGCAAGGCATTATTGCTAGTAAATAAATCACTTAGCAGGAGAAGAAAATGCATGTATAAATCTTCTGTGCTAGTAGCAGACATGTTTCACTAACAACTACCTCCTGAATAACATGCCAAGAAAGCCAATAGAGAGAGTTTGTGAATGCATGTCCAAAGCTTCTTAGCAAACTGTCATATTGATCTAGCACAGCCTAAGGAAGCCTAAGAAGACTCAAGGAGTTTGGGCAAATGCTTGTATTAGTGTTCCTTTCCTCTTAAGAGTTTGCTGAGACGGCACTTCAGTGTTTCCCAAGTAGTGCACCTCCGACCCTGGCAATCCATCAAGTGAATGCAAATTGCGGACCAGACAAAACCAGGCAAACAGCAATGCTGCTTAATAATAATGTACTCCCAAAGAGAAGGACTTCCTCTACAATGATTGCTGTGTACACATTTAAACTAAACACCCAAACTTCTTATTAGCCTCATCATGATTTGTGTTTTTGTTCCCTTTGAAATGCTCCAAAGTAAATGGTACAAGTTTACTCAAGGCTAACCTCAAACAGTAGGCTTTCTGAACTGTGCAAATGAACAAAAGTTGGGCTATATATAGATGGCCCACATTTATTATAAGGCCCTTTTGAAAACCAACACCCAGCAAAGTAGAGCTAAGGAGCAAGTTTAAAAAGAAAATAATCTCAGTAATCACCACTCTCTTTGCATTTGGCCTGATGGGCCCTAATTTAGTGGGGATTGTCCAGAACAATGCCAGGGGGCAGCTTCTCTAAAGGTCCATCTCCAGCCATATAATTAGCAGGAGTCAGCTCAAGTCAGAAGAGCAGTTTTTCTTCTCATCTGCACAAGGTGTTCCTGCTGCCAGTACTATTTCTCAGAGCCTTTCACACTTCGGGGAAGGAAAAACAAAGAAAAAGAAAAAAAGGGTTCCAGATTGCTTATTTATTCACTGCACATTAAACACCAGAAGTGGTCCCAAGAGCATGGGGTAGCCCAAAATATCACAGATCCAGGGCTGACCCTCTGCCAAAGCACTTCTGATGCAGCTCTTAAGAAATGTGGTTATCACAGACTGTTTGTTTTAAACTCCTGCTAATGGATCGGGCAGACCTATACTGAGAAACTCACTAAATTATATTTAACCTTGTTAATTTCGCTCAAGAATTAATGATTATATTCTAATGAGCTTTCCATTCATTGCTTTTCACTTGGATTTGTAAAATCCCTTCTGTGCAATGGAAGTTTTCCTATCTGTTATAATGGGAACATTCCCAAAGTATCAAAGTGCTTAGGTTTGGCTTGACTTAGACCATTGCTACTACATTTTTTAGCTTGGAAAAGAAAAACACCGCCACACACATGCTCAGATTTGTCATGGGTTCATGGGATATATGAATACACAGTAGGAGAAAAGACCATGTGCTGGCTGACACAGACTGGCTGTGGTGCCCCTTGTTGGAAGGGATCAAAATCACTTTTCCATGGAGTCGGGCCAAACCCACTTGTGAGTCATTGCCTTCAAAGGCCCATTGCAAAATGTGTGTAAAAGTCCTCTAAGGCCACTGAGACTGGAGCTGCAAGAGCAAGTTACCTCTTGTAAAAAACCCACACATACCCTCAAAATGCACTAAAAATCAATCAGTAAATCAACTAAAAAGCATACAGAGTCTGGTTTCACTCTTCATATTCTCAGCCAATTGGAACTTATTCTGGAGCACTCTGGAAATCCTCAGTGCTGAGCGCTGATACTACAGTAAAGTGCCTGTAATGTGGTGCTTGCTGGCACTTAGACACATGGGAGTGCAAAAATACTGACTCCCATACAAAGCAAGACTGCTACACTGCAGACACAGAACTAACACCCTGTGATGGCAGTCAAAAGCCCTGTGATGTACTCCACTGAAACAGTTTAAGGACAGACTAGGTATGATTTGCTCCACCCTGAGCACTCAGTCATTCAAACACACTGTAAGCACCACTGGAGCCAAACATCATAATATTACTGCAGGAGCAATGCCAGAACCAAGAAAAAAGGAGAATTTTGGCTTTGTAAGATGATTAGAACTGATTCCTAAGCAGCTGGGCCAAAAGCATCAGAAGTAATTATGAAAAATTACTAGAACAGGCCCAAGCAGATCCTGATGGTGGGTTTCAACACATTTCTGCTCATCTTTCCATCATTAATAGTGAAATTGGCAAGCCAATGATTACTTTGGGAAATAAACTACGCTGGGAATAAACTATGACCAAAATGGCCATCATCCCTCAAGCACAGAACAGGGCAGAAGAAAGAAGAAAGCAGCAATGGTCATGCAATGGGCCCATGCTTCAGCCAACTGCACATCGGGGAGCCTCCCTGGGCTGCAGCCACCAGCCTGGGCTACTCCAGAAACCACCTCAGTACACGAGCTGGACCTGTGCTAGTGAGCAAGTATTGTATTGTTAGCAAGGATGGGTCAACATTCCTCTGGCCTTGACTTAATTGATGTAAATATGTTTAGGTCTCCTTGCTGCTGCTAAAGTGTCTGAATACCACAGAACCCAAGCAGGAAGCCATTGATGGCTGGGTACATGCAAAATATAAAATAGCCTGTTTATGGCACACCATTCAGTATTACCAGTAGCCCAGCATCCAAACTGTCTGGGAGAGTGCCATTAGGGCAAGCTACACTTCAAATCTGTACCTTCTCAGTAGCAGGCTGCAGAGGGCTTAATGGACCCTCAGCACACTCACAGAAATATCTGAAGAGCATTTTAAGAGATTTTGAAAGTCCAGTTTGAGCCTGTGCTGTTTTCAGACAGCTTGTGTCTCACGCTGCTGAAACATTCAGCATACATGTTTCAAGCTAGACAACCTATAACCACAGAACAATAGAATGGTTTGTGGTGGAAGAAACCTTCAAAAACCAACCAATCCAACAGCCCTGCCATCTTTACTACACCAGTTTGCACAAAGCCACATCCAGCCTGGCCTTGAACATGTCCACAGCTGCTCTGGGCAACCTGTTCCAGTGTCTCATCCTCCTCTTCATAAAATATTTCTTCCTCGTGTTTATTCTAAATATACTCTCTTCCAGTTTAAAACCACTACATCTTGTCCTTGATAGAAAGTCTTTCTCCATCTTTCTTGTAGGCCCTCTGTAAGTATTGAATGGCTGCAATGAGGTCTCCTCTGAGCCTTCTTTTCTCCAGGCTGAGCAACCCCAGCTCTCTCAGCCTGTCTTCATAGGAGAGGTGCTCCAGCCCTTTGGTCACTTTTGTGCCTCCTCTGTGCTCTCCTGTGCTGAGGCCCCGCAGAGTTGTATGCAGTATTCCAGGTGGGGTCTCATGAGGGAAGAGTCGAGAGGCAGAATTACCTCTCTTGACCTGCTGGCCCCACTTCTTGTTTTGCACCTCAGGATACAGTTGACTGTCAGGGCTTTGAGTGCACATTGTTGGCTCCTGTCAAGCTTTTCATACCTTAGTACCCCTAAGTCTTTCTTGGCAGGGCTGCTGTCAGTCCTTTCCAGCCCTCACTGATACCATGAGTTACACCAACCCAGGTACAGAACTTTGACAAATTTCATGAAGTTCACACAGGCTCACCTCTTAAGCATGTCAAAGTCCCCCTGGATGACATCCCTTCCCCCTCCAGCATGCTGACCACACCACACAGCTTGGTGTTGTTGGCAAATTTGCTGAGGATGCACTCAATCCCATTGCCCGTGTCACTGATGAAGATAGTAAACAGTATTTCTCCCAGTAGGGCTAACTGAGCTACATCATTCAAGTGTATTAATAAGAATATATTAAAATGATCACTTCTGTTCACTTTTGTCAATGTTCCTCACTGAAAAATCTCTACTGCAGAATTGCCATGGGCATCCATCACAGTACTACCATTTTGGACTGGGAGGTATCCAACAAATTGGATTTTCATTTCTCTTTTTGGCTGGAGTGGTCACAAAACCATCAAAGCAGCTCAAAACTGAGTCTCTAACATGGCTTCTGAACTAATTAATTTCTTCCTTTGCATTCTAGGACCCAACAATAATGCTGGCTCTCTGCCTGCATTTATCATGTCCTCACTTTATTAAAAGTCATTTAGAGATGAGACAGGCAGGGATGCCTGCTCATGCCTCCTTCAGAAGCCACAGCTGCCACTGCTTATGGACCAAACGGGACACACCGCAGCACCTTTATTTGGTAGTTCTTGTGGTGAAGGCGGAAAGCACAGGTTTGGTCAAAACAGGGACAGAGGCCCGAGGATGTGATTTTCATTCATGAGTTTGTCCCTGCTTACCTTGGGCCCATTGAAAAAGCTCTGCCTGAACAATGAAACATTCTGGGCCTGAAGAGGTTTCACAAGTCTTCCCTGAGAGAGAGATTAAAATGTTTGCACAAATTAGAAACTAAATTCTATCTCTTCCCACATCTCAAAGTTTTAGTTTTTGCAAACACACTAACGCATGGCTGCACTTAAGCCTCACACAAATTAGATCTACAACACAAATTACAGTGCATTCTTTAAAAGTTAGTCTCTTTTTCAATACAAACTAGCTGTTCTGTAACTAAGAGACAATTTCCTCCTTTTTCTCCCTCCCTCTTGTTTTGTTTTAGGTCGCTGACTAGAAGTAATGTCGTGCAGAACTACCACAACATTTTCCTATACATCAGAGAAACCAAAATCATAAACTGAATTCAAAACAAGGAAGTAAACAAGCAAAAAAGAACCACCAAATGGAAATGAAACAACACTAATGTTTTAATTTGGGTTTCAGAAGAGGCACTGAGTTAGGGAAGAACAGGACCTTGGCATGGCTTACCAAGCTAGTAAAAGAAGCTGGGGCATGAGAGCTAAGACAGTGCAACAAGGTCATGAAAACCCACGCAAGAGCAAAAAGTCCTTCTGCTGAGTGGTTCAGCTCTTCACATTGCCACTTCCACAGCAGCACCAACCTGCAGCACCTTTCAGGTCTGAGCCACCACCTAAACCCACCTGGGTGTACACAGACATCAGCAAAGCCATAGGCAAATTAATATCCTCACTGCTACCATTTATGTTTATTTCTCCTAAGCTGCTCCTTCAGGTGACCCCAAGGGAACCACCACTCCACTTGATGCTTTGCCATTCCCACTGAGCTGAGCCTGGACTGGGCAGATCCCTTTCCAGGTACTCTGGGGGCTGAGTTACCCAGCCACTGACAGGGTAGAAGCCATCTGGCTTCCCAGAGAAGTGCCCAGGAGTGCAGCAATGATGTGGTGACTTAACAAGCAAAGAACTGGATAGCTGCTCTGAGGGACACTTGCTCATCCCTGAAATTCACCACTCTGATTCTGGACCAAGAGGTGACAAGTAAAACTGAGGTGCTGAGCGCTAGGGATTTGTCCCAGAGACTGAATCCCACAGTGGTGCAAGAAATGTGATGGTCTTTGGAAACTCATCTAATGCAAATGTTCATTTATACTATATGAACAATGACCGAGCTTCGGGAGTTATAGCTGAGTAAGGATTTCTGGGTTTGTCTCAGAGGAGCTAATCACTACAGAAAAAAAAATCCCACCTCACTTCACATATGCAAGTTGAAGCTTACAAGAGCACGTAACTCTCATTATACCTTTCAACACACATGCTGTGTATTTCTGCCAGCACCTGATGCTATGTTAAAGTGCATTCAGTTTCAAACTATCACTCTCTGGACCCCTACTACATGGCATGAATAGACAAAGCATGCAATTAGGGTCAAATGTCTATCTGATGGCCACTGTTTGTTTTGGAAGGGGGGTGGGATGGGTAGGAGGGAAGAGTTTGGTTCAAAAACAATGTTTATTTTGAGCAGCCTGGGCAGAACTGCAAAGCATTTCAAGAGTAAAGAGTATTTTCTTTGTTAAAATCTTTAAGCAAGCCTCATAGCAGCGAACTGATGAGAGGGTAACATTCCTCACTGCTAATTATAAGCAATGTATTAAATTTCATTCAATAGTAAAGTAGCATAGGAAACACAATGAAAAAACTACTGCACAGCTAAAATACTCCAAGTCGTTAATGAAAAGTAGCTGAAATAACATACTGGTTAGGCCAAATCTGTGAACATAAAAGATGCATTTATATCAGAGTGGTGCACAGGAAAAAAAAAGATGACGACAATACTATTTCTGTGGAATACTAAATGATTAAAGGCAATAAAGATTTCTGTACAGCTGGGAGAAACTTATGGTCTCAGCTCCTACAAAGCATGCTGCATGAGCTCTGATAAAGAGGGAAAAAAGGTCCCTGAGAGCAAAGATTCTCCTAAGAATGTATATACACAAACTCTTGTGAATCAGAAAGCCTCTAAATATACACCACTAGTTCAGTTAAACCAAACAACTGGCTCAATCTCTGGGCTAAAAGTTACCTTTATTGTCATTTAAAATGCACAGCAATTTGTAATGAGAAAATACTGATCTTTGAGAGGTGAATGCAAACAAAGATTAAGAGGCAGCCCTGGCCTCTGGAAACCCAGGAGCTCAGAGGGATGTTAGGGGGATAAGTATTTCAGAGCAAACTACAAAGGCACCACCACTCATCTCACCCACAAATCGGTGTCTGAATAAATGTTGCTGGGCTGTCTCGGAGACATGCTGATTTCTAGCTACTGCTTAATGGGACGACTTGTTACTACTCAACAGGAATACTTATAACAGACTTTTGCCTCGTGAGATTTGAACTATTCAAGTTTAGATAGATTTCAAGATGTAATTTTTCATGTTCTTTGTCCTTAGGATGCCACTCCAGATTGGTACCCATAATTCATTAATACACAAGGCACTAACATGCCAAACTGAGGCAGCTTTTGGGATGACTGTATATTAATAAGAAAAAGTTGCATTCATGTGCAGTGATAGGATTGTACTCCACAATTGCTTAAATCTCACAAATTCTCAATAAGGAAATTCTTTTTCTTCCATTTGTCTGATGGAGAAATAACAATAATGCTTTTTCCTTCCCAAATTTGTCTGAAAGGTCTTTCCAGCTTGCCTTGGTAACTGGGAACAGAATCCAAATTGTTCCCAATGCTCCTGTAGATCTAATATCATGTTGCAAATAGGTCCTAGTCCAATGCTACTGAAGTCAACAGCTAAAAACTGGTATACTAACAGCTTTCCAAGGCACCGCTAAAGCATGTACACACACAAAGTAGTAAGCCTAGGCCAAATAAAGAGCTAAATTTAGAACTTCCAGCACTTCTCAGTAATTCTGCTCTCACTACCAAACAACTCCAGATCTTATATAGAAAAATAGTAAAAGTTGACTCCTTTTTGTAATAAGGAAGAGCAAAGATGCCACTGCAGCAGATCATGAGTATCAGAACCAGTGAGCAACCAGCAGGCAGGGAGCCACCGCTGCAAAGCGCCTGGCTGGGCACTGCTAGAACTGGCTGCTCGTGCTCCAGGGGAGAGCACAGGACAAACAGGGGGTTTCCAAGCAGAAGGAACAGACAGCTTGCATGGGCCATGCCACACAGACCGAAGGCTAGTGTGAATTTCCCACGCTGGAGGTCACAGCCTAGTTCAGCTGCAGCAGCAACACAGCCACCAGCTCCCCAGGCTGTCCCACCACACTGCCAGCATCCTTGGCTTCCCTCACCAAATATACCCATCCTTGACTCTTCAACATGAACTGCTGTGAGTATGCAATCCCAGTGCTAGTTCCCAGCACTGCTGTGCCTTTTCAGACTGTCACCTACACCAGCTGCAGTCCACTCCCAACCTAGAGGGAACAGAAGTACTGATATAGGCACATCAGAAGTGGATGTGCATGTAATTGTAAAATGATAGCTGTTTCACTGGAGCTTGGATTAGGGAGGTTACAACATGCCTAATTACACAGTTAGCTCCAGCATGTGTAAACATGGCTCACAAAAGTTTAACGTCAGATTTGTCTCTCTTGTATGAATTTGGGATGCTTTTTTCTCTGCAGCTGCCAAAATGCTAGCTGTTGACAAACTAGTCGAAGTGCTACGAAAGCATCTTTCATGAGCTGACTGCGTACATCTGAACAGATACATACCTCATTAATGTGCTATATTTCAAGCTAGAGAAAACAATGCATGTCAAGAGACTATAAACCGCAAGTACAAATGATCCAGGTCACCTATGATGAATATAACCAATGTTACACGAAACATGACACATTGGGCTCTCTTTTTGGGGACAAAAAAAAAGGAAAATTAGAAGAGAAGAGATGCAGAAGGGGTCCACATTCTTATCAATTCCTCTTTTTTGAAAGCTGCTGGAGCCAAGGAGATTTTCAGAATTCTTTTCCTTACTGTTTTGCACACAGGGTGCTTTCACCTCCCACCAGACACCACCCGTCCTGCAGGAACATCAAAAGAAACTGAGTTTGAATCCAGATTAGTCTCTAAATCCAGGATTAGGCTGATGGCTAAACTAGAAAAAAGGGCTCAGTTTGGGAAGCAGAGGATCTGAACACGGCTCTCTTGCCTGGTTGTCCATTTCTGCATCCTTGTGAAATGAAATTACGTGAAAAGAGATTTTTCTGGTGAGAGTCTGTTTTTCCCCAAATCAGAAACTCAGAAACTTGACCTGGGCCTTGACCTTCTCCTCCCCCTCCCCACCACAGAGACCCCAGCTTTGGTGAGCTACTGAAACCAAAACATTGGACTAGTTCTGCTGATCTAAAGTTCAGCAATTAATTTAAGCCCCTTGTTGAAGCAGAGGTCAGGTAGAATTTGATTCCGTGTGATTTGCTCAATTCTGTACACTTTTCCGAATAAAGAAGCAATTTATAATTTTGATAAGTTTCCAGCTCATAAATACATACATACAGAAAGGTGCAAGTGAAAAAACCCACCAGTAAATAAATTACTATTATAGAAGGAATATATGACAAGCAATGCTCTCTGTATATTCATTAGCCCACACCTACTTTTGAAACTAAATCTTGAGAGATTTTGTAATTCATGCCTTCATGCTCATCAAAACGTTTTTTATAGCAATCACTTTTGTGACAGATTCCCCCCTCCATTCATTTGAAGTAAGCAGAGTTATGGAACAGTCACACTACAAAAATACCTGCAAAGTAGCAGCTGCCCAGGAAAAGGCCTAGATATAATACGACTGCTGATTTTTGAACTGCTATGCATGCTGTGTATGCCTGGAAACATAACAAATGTGCATGGCTTGGCTTGTAGCACCTAATTTGCAATAATATTGAAGTCCCCCACAATAACTCATTTACTCTTATAATAAATATATAAAAAAAGACAAATTGCTACATCGAACATGCATTTTCTTCACTGCAAGTAGCTGCTACCCCAGGGAGAAAGCCCTGTGCTGCTAACTAATAGTAAATCCTTTGGAAAATCATGTGTCATAATGATGGACAACCAGGGAAAGGGTATTAAATAGATTTAGAGGTTAGATACTCTAACAAGAACAAAAGAGGCCTTTTGCAAGCTAGTACCAATCAGAGCCGGCTCATTGGTATGATTAGCACCAAGTCCAAAGAAAGTTTCCATTACAAGACAAGACAACAGGGAGAATTCAACCCAAAACCTTTCTAGGAAGATCTGTTTGGGACAGGTCAAGTAACTTTTTGGTTCTCAGGAGACACCACAATCTCTTCAAACTACATTTAGGCAGGGGTGATTTTGCTCCATCTCTTATCTATTGGCACATCATTAGACAAAGCACATCTGAGTCAGAATGTATTACGATGATATGATTCCAACAAAAAAATACAGTCTATCTGAACACATCTGATGGCCAGAAAAGAGAAAAGGTGCATTATCTAGAAGCCTAGGCAATACGAGACAGCAAAGTCATTTTGCTTCCTCTTTAGTAAATTACTCATAAGCATAAATTTATCCACAAGGGTCATGCTTGGGTTTTTTTGCAGGAGAGCAAAATACCAGTGTTCTGCAGAACTGTACAAAATTGAATGATCATGTCCAGATCTCAACTTCAGATCCAGCCAGGATTTTGGCCTAAATTGATTTCCATCACCACTTTCTAATTAGATTTTATACACTGGGGGTGTGGGAACCTTAATTCATCATAAATGTCTTAAGTTTATTTCACACAGAAGCAAGGAACAGCCCAATCTTGACAGAAACAAAGGGAGAGAGTCTTTTAATTTGTATTTTTGTTGGTATCTTTCATAGCTGCAGAACACCCAGCTGCTCCCCAACTGGCTCCAAGTTTCTTCCTCCAGAACATTTTCTATTGTTTCTGATACATCATCCCATAGTGATTTATCACTATTTTGCAATCATTATCAGTTTACTATTTTGACCAATACATCGTAAATCAAGAAGAAGAATGTTAGGTGGAACTTCATAGTGTAGCTTTCATTCATTACCTACAAAGATTATAGCCATTTCATAAAAACCAATATCAGAGAAAGAAGCTTACTGGCAAGGACCAGTGAAATTCATTTCATGCTTCAAAAGTTTGTGATTGGTCTGGTAAGAAAAAACCCCCTCATTGTTGGAAATTGTTTTTTGTTTTAAACCAGCAAATGCCCAAGACTGAGCTATGTCAATTGTATGCTGCACTTTCTACTCAAATGCAATGGAGACTATTCAGTTTCTGTCCTTGTAAAACCCACTGTGCTTACTATTCATGAACTGCTGGAGAGAGAGATACATAAAGCACAGGTCTCCAATACTTTACGCTTGCTGCTCCAGAGAGCTGTGGCACTCTGAAACGAGGCTCTGGGAAAGTCAGCTGCACGCTTGGGACTACGTTTCATGCTCACACGGGGGACAGTCGTAAGAGGAATGACATGAGGACTGTTTAGAAGTCGACTCAAGATCAAAACCAAAAATGTACCACACACAATTTTGTGGAGAAAATTGAATGAACTGTGACAAATTCCCTTCATTAGTATATGTCATTCCTGGATGTCTGCTGTCCTGACTAATTCTAGGCTCCTCTCTCAACTTCTGAGAAACTTCTCAAGCTAGTCCAAAAATGCTTTTCGATACCTCCTCTCTCCACTCACTTCTCACTGGATCTCAAAACACACTGTTATACATTACCATCCAGTGTCCTGACATAATGGTCTGTTAGCAATATTCACTCTCTAACTGGTCAAACCTTGTGCTTACTTTGTTTCTCCCAATGGTAAGATTCTTCAAGATTTTTTTAAATTTTTGCACAAGTCCTACTGCTTGGCCAAATCTATCTTTAGTAATCTGAGAGTCTCAAAATTAATCAGTTACCCTCTCAGTCATCTCCACTTAAGAATAACCAGTGGGGCTGTAGTCCCACCAGAGAACTATTGGGGGTCCTGTATTTGATTGACAGTGACCACCTTCTCAGACCATGCACAGGAGACAGTGGGCACATTGGGGGGAGAACACTGGCCTGAGGCTGTTTCCAGGATGTGCTGCAGACAAGAGCACTTTGCCTTGGGGAGCAAAGCAACATAGCTGCCTGGACACAAGTGGTGTTGTTAAACAGGGCCTATAGGGCCAGAGAAAATGTCTTGCCCTGATCTCTTTACCTATATAAATGGAATAAGGAAAAGTAAAGATAGGCTTCATCTCTCATATGTGTAACATTTTGTTACTTCCCTCCCATCTGTGGAAAGAGTCCTCCAAAAACAATTTTCCTGACCATTTCATAAATTCATCCTCCAGACCAGATGAAGAACCCATTGGATGTGCATTTATAACTATGCCAGTGGCTTAACTGATTTAGCACGGACCATGTGCTTTTGGTCAGGTCAACACATCTAACACGTCACATCAAGAGACAAAACTAACTGCAGAATTACTAACCTAGCAGGACAAATTACAGAGGTGATAGGGACTGAGCTTGGCTTTCCAAAACCCAGAGCTGAAACGCCACCTGGGTCCTCCCAGCAGAAGGAGCCTGGGTCCACAGCTGCATATGGACATGGAAGGTCTGGGAGGACCCCAGACTCTCAGATATTTACCATCAGAAGAAGAAGGTCAGGGAGTGGGACACCTGCTCTCCATCCCAACTTCGAATGTCATCTGACTTGGAGCTCCTCTGCAAGGGGGTCTTGCAGTACATATGCACTGGGAGGTCTCATTAGTTGCATGTTGGGGATGTGCGCAAAGAACTGACACACTGAACTTTTAAAGTTCCCTTCCTATTTTCCTCTTTTCCAAAGAGAACAGACTCAGCCGCCTCCACATCCAGACTCTCAGGAGTGTGCATCAAACTTAGATTGCACAGAAAGCACAAACAAACACTGCTAATTTACACTTTAAGAGGCAGAAGAGAAACCTTTCCCTTCGACTTACCATTTGTTACTCAAATGCCTTTCTCCCTGTCACAGTTACTGGGAGAAAGCTGCTGAACTGTAGCCGTGGAGCTCCTGCACAAGGCTTCTTGAAGTTGCATATGGACTGAACATCAAGTGGACGGCTGTGCACAAAGGTGTGGTTACCATGAATCATTTATTACCCCAGCTAAAGCTTTAGGAACAACATTCACTAATGTAAAAGATAACTTGACTCTGGGAATACTGCTGTCACTATGGCTGCATATTTTACAAGGGGAAAAGATTCCTTTAGGTCTCTTTGTTGCATTAACCCTTTCAAGCCTGCACTTTTACTGCGAGGACAGTTTGATCTTTTATTTTTCTTGCAAACAGAGAATAACAAACAGCTCCCAGAGTTTTTATTTAAGTTTCTACATAGTACACCCAACCATTTCAAAATACTTGTGGATCCTGAAAAAATGCTGGAAAAGAAAGCTCTCACCAAAGACAGGAGCAGCATATCTTTATTTCCATGTGTACCCAGTTGTGCAGCTACCTCTGAAATATCTGAACCACACTGCATGATTATAAATAACAAGACTGGAAAACAGCATGTTCTGTCCTCTACAGATCATCAGAACATAACCTCAGCCAGAATTTATCTAAGGGCAAGTGTAAATGCAAAGCAGGAAAAAATTCCCTTATTCAACAAGAGCTATTAAATTAACGATCTTCTAAGGCACTCAAGATTATTTCCTTATTCGCTCTCAGTTGGTGGTTTGACATAGAGAAGAAACTCGTGTGCCAGTCGGTGCACCACTGTGGCACAGGGGTACACACCACACCTTCCCCATGGGAGACCACTGCCAAACACACAGAATTTATGTTTTTCTGCATGCAAAAGTCAGCCAGATAACTTCCATCTGCATGACCTTCGCTTTAGATTAAGAGACAACTGCAACTGCATGTCTCTCTCTCTGACAATCTGCACTGAGATTAATGCTGAATGGCTACCTATCTCTGAAAAGAGCACAGAGCTTACAAATTTAAACACATAATAAACACAATGCAACAGGCAAGCCAAATTATGCCCATTCTGCCTCTAGCTACAATTTTATGACTCTTGAAAAGGCCAGATGATTGTCACAGACACTTACAAAAGCTGAGATATTTACTTGCACTTCTTTAGTCCATAGAAATAGCACAAAAAATGTGAGAGAGGAGCCCCTCTTGCAGCTTTTGAGGGCTTCTTCTAGCAGTAAGCAGAAACACAGAAGCAGCAGAAATAGAATTCATTAAGGTTGTGCAAGAAGAGCCTGTGCTGGGCTTTTTAAGCTGGTTTAAACACTCTTTAAACTCGGCTTAAATACCCTTTAAGTATTTAATCCTGTTTTCTAACATTCAATAGCTCTTGTTATCCACATTCCTTCTCCCCCCAAGGAAGCATCTCACCGGAGGCATGTGTGGCCACTGAGGGACACCATGGGCACAGCCTGCCAGTGCAGCCACCAGAGCCAGGAGCTGCTGGCAAAGTGGCAGCAGCTGCAGCAGATAACCCTGCCTCTGCCTGTGCCTGCCAAGACGGGTTTCCTCTGGTGGTATGGCTGGGGGGGGTCCTCAAAGTGCCAGAGACCATTTCTACTCAAGGGAATTTGGATTTGCCAAGGGCAAGAGTGTCACCTACTCTCAACACACCTCCCTCTGAACCCAAATGGTTTTTTCTGACCACACGGCTTTTGATAAAAGTATATATATAATACACTTAACATATATATGTTAGTATTTATATATACACACATATCACACATACATATGATTCATGTCATCATAGTTCCAAGGAAGGACTGGAGGACACAGAGCTATTTGCTGCCATTAGCAAGAACATGATTTAATCCACCATGCCAATCTGCCCCCTCAGACAGAAACTTAGGAAGACTTTCTTAGCCATCAACCTGCCAGAAATCAAGACACCGAGGGACGGTGCCTTAGAAACTTCTTAGTAGTGTCTAATTGCTGAGCATCACTAAAGACTTGTTTCTCCCTTGGGTTTACTTGTCATATGCTGAAAGATGCAGTCTTGGGCAGTGAGAAACTGGAGCTGCACGTGAACTCAACTGCCCTGAAGCACAGTGGCAAGCAGCGCTGGTAAGCCAGTTTGCTTCAAACTAAGCAGGAGAAGACCCACATTGGGGGTACCTCTTCACTGGCAGAGTCCCTCCCCTCCCCCTGCAGCCACACTGAGCTCATTCCACACATCTATAATGAATCAGGCTCCAACTCATTAATAAAAAATGACAAGCCATCATCTCATTGAATCTTCCACACTGGAACGGCATGCAGATAAAACCCCCAACTCTCTCTCCTGAATTCCTCTGTGGCCCAGCAGCTAATGAGACTACAAGATGGACAGGACAAAGTGAGCTGCAATTGCACAGAACTTAGCTTGCCAGAGAAGGGGAAATAACCTTTTCATTACAGTCATGAGACTTTAATTTTAATGCCTTTTTCTTCCTTTTTCTCTCTACACTAACAAAAAGGTAGGATCAGAGGCCTTGCTAGGGCCACCACCCAGGTCACTGAGCTGTTGAAGTGTCACAAGGCACAAAGGAGTTGAGCTTTGCTATAGTAATGAGCTGTTTGGTGCTTAAGGTCCCAAGCCAACAAGATTCAGTGGTGCAAGATTTCTAAGTGTTAGCAATAACCAAATACTAGCAAGGTAAACTAAAAGAAACAGACTAATGAGATTCACAGACACTGAACTCTCCCCAAGGCGTTTGCTGGTCACTTTGAGTCACAGGCACTCAAATCACGCCCGCTAACCTCCTCTCCAGCTCCTGCCTCTCTGACCCACTGATATGATACTCACAAAACCACGAATCAAATATTCTGTGCTTCCAAGTGAGTTGAGAAGTAATAAAGAGGGATCAACAAAAGGAAATGGTAAAAACTGCACTGTCTACTTGATGTTAAGAACTACATCCAGCTACATCCTTATTTAATAAACTTGAGTTATACAGTAGAGGAAAAAAAATTACAGATGGCAATTTCATATATACAGCACGAACTTTATTCTGCATAGCATCCTCCATGGAAACTACAGCCTGAAACATTTTACACAATTAGAGGGATAAGTAACAGCAGAGAGAGAAAAGGAGAAAGCCAGTCCCACAGCACTGGGAAAGTTTTCAGCTAAGACTTGGAAGGGGAGAGGCGACAAATGGGGAAGGTCTGTGACACTATGATCAGCTGAGGATTGCCATGGTAGGGATGGGATGTGTCCCTGCCTCAAACCCCCTTTTCAACACCTGGCCCCAAGCCACTGCTTTCCCCTTCTGTCTGACTTTGGGTTTAATTCCTTTAATTAGCACACGATAGAGACCTCTGTTACAGTGCTGTAGGTCTGTGGTTCAAACCCCAAGGGTGGTTGCAAAGGAAACAGAAAAATCCTTTTTGGACCTTGTGGAAATGGCATTTTCTATTAAGAAAACAAAGAAATTTCACTTCGGAAAAAGATGAAAAAAAGTTCTTCCTTCTAGACAAATAAGAAGATTGATTCAAGAACTCCAAAAGAAATGCAAAAGTTTGGGCTGCTCAGACTACCTTGCATAAATTAATACAGGCTTTAATTACATAATCACACATCATTTTTGTCCCCAGTGCCTTTGTCTTAGCCTTAAGGGAATCGTTTCAGACTAGGGCAGGCATCTGAGAAGGTAAGTAAGGGAAGGCAGTCATTAGAGTGATACGAGCAGGAGGTGCAGCACTGCACAAGCCATCAGAAGTAAAATATAGCTATGTACTGGTGGGCGGCTGGGATTTTTAGCTCTAGGGTGATATATAACATTAGATCATAGTTATTTGTAATGTGATAGTGCTATGTAAAGCTCCAGTAAAAACCATCTTTGCTCTACTCTTTGCAGGCAATGCAAAGAGATGACCCTGGTCCAAAAAGCCTGTAGTCTCAGCAGATGTCAAAATAAATCTGAGGGACAGGGTGGAGTAGAACCATGATAATGTTGAGATAATGAGAACTAGTACTAAAAAGTTATGCTTAAAACATGCTAGCTGTTCCCTGATTCCCAAGACCTTGGATCTGAGCTTAGTGATGCTACTGCTCCTTCAGTCCAGGCCAAATATGCAGATGATTCAACAGGAAGGCCAGAAACTGTCAGCATCCCAAATGTCTTCGTCCAGCCCACCCCTACAGCGGGAATAATGAAGTCAGTCTTACAAACAAAAGTTGTGCATCTGCCAGGTCCGATTGCAGATTGCACATTCCTGCACCACAACCAGACAACGGGGGGAAAAAAAGAGCATCATGTTGTCCTGGGGTCAAGTAATCATTTATCTCTCTCCCTTGTGTGCAGTAGACAAAGTAAAATTATGTTTGCTTTCTGGAAAATACTTATTTGTTTGAATAAAAAAAAATCTCAGACCCTTCACATTTAAATTTTAAAAATTGCTAAGAATTAAGATAATTTCTTCAGGGGCTCTTTTTCTTTTTTTTTTTAGACTGAGAGAACTTACGTTTTTTGAGTGTGCAAAAATGCTGAGTTCACAGTGCAAACTGTCCACAAAACTCCCTGTGGACTTCTCCCCCCATCAGTGAAAAATACGATTTAAGGAGTATGAGCTTTCCCACAAAGCAGAAGGATGTCTTCAAAATGGAGAGGTTAGGCACTTAAAATGCAGGCTGAATAACAATCCCATTTTAATTTCACACACACATCCACACCACAGGGTGTCCTTCCACAGACATTTAAAAACCGGAGGCTATAAGCCTGTAAGTATCTCACACCACACAAGGGCTAGTCTGACTTCTACCTAGTTAGTCTTTTTGTTTCATCTGCCATTACTATTTGCAGCCAAAAGTAATAACAATCAATACATGTCTCCTGAATTATGCCTTAAGGAATGACTGACTACCTGTGGGCAAGCAGCTGCAGATGAATGCCTAACCTCAGAGCACAGAACAAGTATCTGCCTCCCTAAATGCAGGGTACAAACCAAGGTGTAACATCAAAAGATAGGGTTGTTGGTGTCCAAGACCCAACACACAAGGGCAATCTAGGTTACCAACAGCTCATATTAAAATGAGATTACGTACACTCTTATGCATATAAAAATATACTGAATTTTTACTGAAATAAGTTATTTGTGTCCACAGAGTTGCAAGACACTACAGCTATGGATGGTTCACATTTCAGGGCTCTCTGAGCTGTAGGAAAATGTCACACAGGGATGAAAATAGGAACATGAAGGGTGGGGGGGTTCTGAAGTACTCAGCACTAATTTAACTTGCTCTTCACTTCTTTCCTCCCCACCTCTTGATGTTCTTCATGACTTACTGTCATTCTTTTCAAACAGCAGAAAAGTTGAACCACTGCCACTTACTTTAAGGAAATCCCAGCCCTGATGACACATTCAAAACAACTGGAGTAGTTTGTGACAGTACAGAACTCTCGGGCTCTAGCCCAGTGTTCTAATAAATAACAGATAAATAAATAAACAGATAAATCACTGTTCTATGAGTCTGAGCAGTCTGTAGTGTTCCTGCAGCTGACCAGGGCAGTGAGGGAAGCTCCACCACCGCTGGAGCATGACGGCCGTCCCCCAGAGCTGCGCCATGCCCTGCACCGACTTCTGGGAATAGTTTATTACTTTTGCCTAGACAATTACAAATGATGGTACGTATCAAAGAAATGACAAAATTTACATGAGGATTGGGAAGGCACAGGAACAAGCTTTCCACACACACAGCAGCAGTCCTGCAGGGTGGGAGAGATGTGAGGTGAAGAAAGGAGAAGTGTGTACATAGCCAGCTAACCCTTTTCAGGCAATTTCCATACCACATCAAATCCTACATTAGTGACACAATGAGGGGGAAAAGAAAGAAAAAAACCAGCTGCATTTTGTACACAGACTTCCTGTGTTTCAGCCTCTTGGACTCACTTATTTTATAAAATCAAGTTATCTGAATCTTAATGTGTAGTACGGCAGGAATTCAAAGCCTCTTCTTTACCCACTAAACTTGATCTGAGGCTCAACTTGACAATGTCGATAAATATGTTGCACTGCATTATTCATGTCCCTTCCTTTGCCTTCCTCCTGCCTCTGCCTGGCAAGCGGCAGCCGCCGCTGGTGCAAAGTTGTGAGCTGGGAGCAGAGAGACCTGCCCTGTATAAATACCTGCAATAAATAAAAGATAAACAAGATACGTTGCATGGTGACATCCACCTCTTCTCCTCCTCTCGATGCTGGGCTCTCAGCATGGCAGCCCCTCAAGGGGGGGGCCTGGGAAGGGGGATCACAGGCTCTTCAGCTGGAAGCCACAATGCTGGGGGTTTGCCTGCAGCTGTATTAAATAAACCACTTGGATAAGGATAGAAAACACCCAGCACTAAAATATCTGAGAGCTGAAATTCTGGTGATGAGAGTCAAGAGATCAGTGGTTTACAATGTGAGCAACATTCCTTCAGCTACTCATCATCATCGTAATCATCATTATAAATCTTGGCAACCAGCAAAAAACATCTATTGTTTCTACCCCTCACTTCTTTCCCCTCCAGATCTGCAGACTTAGTGACGAGAATATTTTGTTGTGGTTTAATCCTCAGTGGTTTATCCAGGCAACGTAGGGGACCACCTCCGATGAAGACACTTTGCTGCAGCAGTACATGAGCAGTTGTGCTTAGTGGCCAAACCAAGAGAACCAGTAACTTTGGTTTCTTTTCTCCCGTGCTGTTAAATGGGCTGAAACTTGTAGTTTTCACGTTCTTCCTCTAATGCCATGGTCTTAACCTCTCCAACCTTAAGTTTGCTCATTTGTACATCACTACCACCATGCCCCAAACAGATTTTATATGGTTTCAGTAAAGCTTCTCTGCTCAGCTGCACAGAAACAGTATCTCATCAAAGGCCTTTCTGCTACAACATATATCTTGCTCCAACAGGCAAAGCCATTACATTCCAAAGAAAATTAGAATTGAGTGACATCTATGCTTTCCCTGATTCTAGTCAGGGATCCACAAAGATTTCAGCCTGCTTAAAGAATAAACCATGAAAATATATGTATGCACACAGACACTCAAGAGTTTCTGCAGGAACAAGCTTCCATAATGGCGAGCAGTACTGTCCCTGCTGAAACTGAGTCATCAGGACATCTGACCCTTAAGGCTATGAAGCTGAGATGATGCCACATTACTGTTAAATGAGGCAATACAGCAACAGTCACACAAAAAACAGGCTATTCTGAAAGGTCACAACACCCAGGATATATTCAGACATGGAAAGGGCCTACTAAAGCAAAGATATCAAAAGCTGGAGCAAAGCACACCCTTTAATGCAATCTAGGAAGTGGGGAAAGCCTCAAAAGCAGCACTATCCCACTGAAAGAGCATTCACATCTTCACCTCCTCAGAATTACACATTTCTGCTGCATGGCTGTTTGGAAGAAGGCAAAGGAAA
This sequence comes from Scytalopus superciliaris, assembly GCA_013400415.1. Taxonomy (NCBI): domain Eukaryota; kingdom Metazoa; phylum Chordata; class Aves; order Passeriformes; family Rhinocryptidae; genus Scytalopus; species Scytalopus superciliaris. Next base: position 175,424 of record VXBX01003755.1, on the reverse strand, counting down.
AAGACCCTAGGAGTGACAGGATATCCTTGCAGTCACTCTTAGCAGCTTAAAGATTCCCTCGACCACAACTATTATGTTCTTGTAACTCCATGCAGCTGCCAATTCAATCCTTATTAAGACGAACTGTGTGTGTTCATTTCTGGTAGGAACACTGCTGTCTGAATTCTGGGAACCAACTGAGATTTGGGAGGCTCTGTGGCCTGGGGCAAAGAGCTCTTTTTAAAGAGCTTTGCCAAGTCAGGACTGTGAATGGTTTTCCCCACTTACAGCCTCCAGACCTTTATTATGCTTGGGCTGCAACATATACCCAGCTCCACCTCTGCAAGACCAAAGCTGCTACTTTGCTTCTGAGTCATAGCAGGCAGAAATGCATATCCTTCACTCCATACCTGGCCTGAGATAAACTCTTCATTTCAGAGGCTGGTGATAGGAAAAGGATGAGCTACAAGGTGGGTAGAGCAGCTGGTCTTCTTGCTCTGTATGCTTTCCAGTCTGCACTGTGATCTGGAACACTGCAAGCCATGAAGCTTGGGATGTCCACAGCCCACTCTTTACAGCACTGACTGCTGATTGCTGTCCAGCCTCTTGGTGCAAGTGCACTGCTTTCATCCTTTACTAGAAGAAGCTGCTCATCTGTACCAATAGCCATGAGGTGGCTGCAACAAGCTGCCTTTGGTGTGGGTAGCAAGCTAAAGAGTGGTAGTTTGGCCTCAGGACAGGACAATTCTGCACAGCACTGGTGTGGATTTTTCAATCTGGGCCACTAAAGCTCAACTACTCCTGCTATCTGAACAACAGGTTTAAGTGCTAAACTCAGGGATCCGCTGAACCTGATGGTTTAGTCATTTCATCTTTCCTTTCAGCTCATGTTCTTCTGGCCTAGTCTTTGCCTGAAGCCCTGGTTTCTCTGGCCAGAAAAGCTAGCTGGAGTTGTCGTACCTGTCACCCAGAGTGGGTGCCAGAGCCCTTGCCAGGATGAATACAGGGGAAGGATGTGTCTGCACCACAGAGCCCTGACCGGGACCAGCTTCATTCTTGAACCCAGCAGTACTGGGATCTCCGGGTGCTTGGCTCCAGGCTGTCTCCTTATTAAACACAATTATAAAGCACTGTTTTTACAACCAGTTGAAGTTTGTACTTGTTAGATCAGGGGAAAAAATAAAAACCATACCGAAATACACATCTCCTGATCTGACATGTACAAACATTATCTATGAACCCAAACACACACACTCATAAATATATTACCCTACAATAGATAGTGCCTTCCCCAACGTTCAGACCCTGAAACCTGAGGACTTCCCCCTCAAGCCACGTTTTATGTGGTCTAACAAACTATGGAGATAGTTGCTGCAATAAATGCATCCTGCAGAGCCTGGAGAAGGTAAGGTGATGTATTCAAGTGTGAGGTATTTGTCAATACACTCCTCAGAGCTGGCTGGGTAACCAGGAGCATGTCACCCCAAGGCATTTCTGGCCAGACACAGATGCTCTTCTCCCTGCGAAACATCATTCCATCCTGGGAGCACTCCTGCTATAAATCAATACAGGTATTCAGAGAGTAATTAGTCAGAGTTACAGGATCTGAGTGTCCTCCTTTATAAACACTAGCTAATTAATTTTCACAGTGTCTCTAAGGAGGCAAGAAAATATGATGACCATTATCTAAAATATATGAGAAGAACATTACTATTATTAAACCCAGAGCCTGAAAAAGAATGGGAAAAGCCCCCACCAAGGAGATATACATCAACATTGGACTATCCCTACAGTTTAAATATTCTGTTAACAAAACTCAGAGATGAACATCTACTTTACCAGTGTCAAAAATAACCTTAAACTCTGTACCAAAAAATCTGTTAAGGTACATGAATTTTCTCTGCAGCCCTCAGCAGCCTCCTGTTCTAACCTTTCCGCTTGAGCACTTCTTGTGGAAGGGGACCGGCAGGATACTGGAATGACCCTTGGAAGACTCCAAAGCCTGGTGTGGTGTTCATGGGGCTCCCTTTATGCTCTGTAAAAGCCACATAAAACAGAGCAGCAGTACCTCTGCGGCAAGGCTTGGCATATCTCTGTGTGCTAAATCAACATAATTATTCAGAATCCATCTCTACCCATGTAATTTCTTTATCCTGCTATTGTGTTGCAAAGAATAAAAACCATGAAGAGTTGATCATTCGTGCATCCTCCCCGGAAGTTTTTGTTTTGAAGTTAATAAAATCCTGGTTGTGTCAGAGGCAATCTCAACACTGGAAACTGTAAGACTCAATAAAATATACAGTCATAAGCAAAGGTGGTTGTTCAAATGCAACACTGTCTGAAGTCTCCACTGGAAATCAAGATGGTCAGCTGTAACACACCACTCACTATTGCCCACAAACATAAGAGATTTTAAATAAGTGGCTCCTCAGAGGAACCTTTTGCCATAAGAAATTAGTGTGGACAAGTCATAAAAGACATGAGTGCATCTGTACGGATATCACCATTGACAGCAAATAATCAACTTAAGGGACAAACTTTGGAAAGGGAGAAGTTTAAATACTACACTGCTTCTGAGGCAAGGTCTTGTGCATCTCTTTTTTTAAAGAGGTAGCTCAATATAGCAGGTTGAACTGCTGAACCGTACGTTCCTAAGCCTTAGAAGAGCCAGGAAAAGGAGGAAATTGCAATCTGTGAAAAGTCAATTTTATCACAGGGAGAAGTCTAAGAGGAAATGACTGTTCAAAACAGATAAATAAATAAATAAAATAGCAGCAGAGATCTCGCTTTGGCAACTGCGAAAGCGCCTTCACAGACCATCTTCTCCAATCATTCTCTCATAATCAGTGAACAGAGGACCAGCTCTTATCAAAACAAATTTGTTATTCATTAAGAAATTGTTAAATTGAATGTTTGTAATTACAACAAAATCTCACGAGGCCAACTCCTCTGAGGCAAACCAACTGGATTTTTTATTGTAAAAATACTAAGTGTGTAAATACCATCTCAGTACGTTCTGCCTTATCCAGAGCCATATACATAAACAGTGAACTCTGCAAGACAGATTTCTCTGTAGTCATTAAACGTAAGTGGTTACTATGCAATCTCCCAAGGAAATCAAATTAATATAATAAAAATAGTTTCACATGTGCATAATATGGCACACAGATGCTCCTTATCCAACATGAAGAGCCGTTACAGTGTAACTCATCCATGATCATAATCACTTCTTTCTTAAGTCCTGGAATCCCAAGCAGAAGTGCACATGTAATTGCATGCCTGCTTTTGCATACACAACTGCTGTCGCTGCAAGCATAAATTAAATATGTATATTGCTACATAAAAACCTACTCTGTTACAGATGTGAATTTTTCTCAAACTCTTTCCAACTTCTCCTCGAGTATCTGACTGGGCTTCTGGCTTGGTGTTAACAGAGCTCCCTTTTATGCTCTTCATTTTTTTACTGCATTCCCAGCATGTAAGAAGAAGGATACACCCACTCTTAACTGCAACTCTACAAAATTGCAAAGGTGAAGAGCAAAATCAGCCAGAACCTTAGAGTGTTGATTTTTCACACTGACATCCCCATTCAGCCCAACTTCTGTGCTCACATTCAACCTCAAGGACATGCTTAAATATCATTGAACTCAGCAGGGACCACAGCAAAATGCACTGAAAGCAGAACACTGACACTTGCGGGGTAGAGGTGCTATTTGGTGAAGAAGGGGCTTGGAGCCCTGCACATGAGAAGCAGGGGGAATCAGGACCACCTGCAGGCAGCAAAGTACAGCCTGGCCCCCACCCTACAACAGATCAGTGGGAGGCTTTACCCTGCTCATCCCTACGGGGCACTGGGAATGGAGCTGTGAAGGACCCTTCAAGCCATCATGCAGACTAGGAAGTTCTGGTTTCAGCTCAAATGTGTGGTGTTTGGGCAGCCTACAAGGGGTGAAATGGGGCAATCTTTGGAGAAAATGGGGCTGGTACAGAGCAAAACAAACCTGATCTGGAAAAACCCACCAACAGGAGAAACATTCCCCCCTGATAAAACTTTCTGTCTCAGTTTTAAGGCTGAAAGGGACTTCCAGAAAACTCTGTCTGCCCCATCCGCCAGAGTGTTCAAGGACAGGCTGAATGGGGCTTTGAGCAGTCTGCTTTAGTGGGAGATACCTCTGACCATGGCACAGGGGTTGGAACCAGATGATATTTAACATCCATTTCAACCCAAACCATTCATTGATTGGTTATTGATTCTAAGATTCTATGATTCTTCTGGTGTGTTGGCTCCTATTGGTCCTAGCAAGAGACATCAACTATGCCTACAGAATGGAGAGGGACAGGTGGTCAGCACATGCATGTACACACACACACATACAGGGTTTTAGCAAAATATTTCCAATAGAAAAAGAGAATCAATCCCTTCATCCTTGACACAATGTAAAAGAGGTGCACAATACTGCATATAGAATCACACTTTTAAAAATCACCTGTTGGACGGGCTGTCTAAAAAGGAAGGGAGAAGAACAAAGTTGTCCATGCCTTTTAAGCAATGGAATGCTGAGGGATTGTGTTAAAAAAACTTGCTGATAAATTCTTGCCAAAACTGTAATAATGATAAATCCACTATAAAGAAAAAAATGTCTATTTGCAGGGGAGAAATACAGTGATCTGTACTCTGAATTCCACTGGAAGCTTTTGAAATCCCACCCTTAAATAGCACAGTCTGGTGCCAAACTTCACAAATCTGCTAGTAACTACTTGCAAAATTACCCAAGAATCAAACCAGCAACAAGTTCTGCTACCCACGGGTGTTGACTGTAACCACATACAATGAATATGAGAAAAATAACAAAGATTACATTAATCTTTAGTTATTATTTTCTTACCACCCTCACTTAAGCATTGTTGCAGGAGAATAAAGACCTCAACACTTTCTAAGGTTCATTTTCAGGAGGCTTTTGCAAGGCCAGGATGTTCTTCCAGCCTTCACCAGGTCTGAAATCTTATGGAAGAAGGTTCCCTCGAGGACACTTTCTTAACAACTATATCAGTAAACGGACTTGCAGGTCCTTGGTTTTCTTCATGGATTTGCCAAAATAAGCTTTAACAAAGAGCAGCTTTTCTGCTTCCCCCTTCTATTTATGTGCAGAACATGAATACTTTTCTACCTCAAAGGACTTGATTTTCTAAATCACTTTGAAATCCTCAAAAGCTGCTATAAAACCAGTTATCTTGACTGAGATCAGGACAGGAAAAAGGGTATAGAGGGAACCCCACTGCGTGAGTTTGATAGGACCATGTGTGTGACCTCTGCAGTGCTGCACGGGATTTGTGTCTCAGGACATCACTCTCACAGAAGTCAGCGTGGCTGCCTGTCAGCAGCACTAAATTGCTGGGGTTTGATTTTGTTATAAGTAACAATGGGAAAGTGAAAAAAATAATTGAGGCAAAGCAATCAGATTAAAAATCATTTGCAACTACAGAAATAATATTTTAACAACTGGGGAATAATGGAAACCCACTTTGTAGCTTAACCGGATCAGTTCCATCTGTTATTTTAAGGGGTGAAGCCTGAACTGAGAAATCTGTGTCACACAGAGGCCGGCAGGTTTCTGAACTCTATCGGGAGCTGCTTAACAGTTGGTCTTAATCATTTTCCAAGGCACAAAGCCGAGATCAAGATGAATCTGTTTCCCACATTGTTTCCTCCCAACAGGGTTGGATTTCAGATTTGCCTGGATTAGAGTAAAGCCACCGGAATTCCCCACCTGGACATTAAGAAGGTTGGAGGCCTTGATTTCAAAGACAAGTGGTATGCAGTAATTCCAACCTGGCCCCACGGGACTACAACTTTCATTTCTAATCAGTGAATTGTCTTTGTGCAAAACATTTTTTTAAGAGGAGGAGGGAGATTTTATTACAGCTTCCCCTTTACTTCATAATTTTCTTTCAGAGCCAACATATTTTTAGCCTAAATACTAATGAATTAAAGGTAGAATCATTAATTCACCTTTTCCAGAGAAATTAATAACAGGGTTGAGATTTTTAAATCCCATACTGTTCTTCTGCCTCACCCTGAATTTGCTCATATGTTACTTTTTCTCATAATCGGCTTGGGCTCATTGGCTGTGCCAAGCTGTGCTTTAGTCTCACAGCATGTTGCAACAGCAGTGACCAGGACCTGAACCATCTGCACCTTGATCCTACAAGTGCACTTACCCAAAGGAATAGCCCTACTTCAGCTCAGGCGTTAGAGAGGAAGAAGGTCGGAGCTTCTCCAAAGTCTCCTAGGCAAATTGGAAGAATGGGGCCCCTTCTCTTGCAAAGCAAAAAATGTCACGGCATGCACAAATCTCTGTGCAGATGTCCCTGTGTGCTTCTCCCCTCTAGAATGATGGGCTCAGGCTGGACTGGCCACTCAGCATCCAATTTCCGAAGCACTGCAGGTGTCTTCAGCTCCCTCGTGGGGGCATGGGTCCCAATACCTTTCCTTCATACCCTGCTCAACCCTCCTGAAGTCCTGATCACAGAGGCACTGACCCAAACCAAATCAAAAAAGTCCCAAACCCAAACCAAACAAAAGAAAAAAAAAAAAAAAAAAAAAAAAAAAAAGGAAAAAAAAAAAAAAAGAAAAGAAAAGAAATGAGATACCAGGAAAACAAAATTTTCCTGTGTAGTCTGTGCTGGGTTGGGAAAAGGGTTTTAGCTGGAAGAGACCTTCTGCTGGTATAAACTGTGCTCTCCACTGGAGTAGTTCATTGACGCAGATGAGGCTGGAGAGGCCTCTCTAAGATAACACAAGTGCCAAGCTCTGACTAACAGGAGACTTTTTTCAGCAGTCCTCCTGCAAAAGGAAAGGGGGTCACACCAAAACAACAGTACCAAAACCGTGCTTCTGCTGCCACACACAGGGACCATCAAGACCTCCTGATATGAGCATGTCTCATGGGAGGCAAGGACATGGTCTGAAAAAGTCCAAGCGCTTGTCCTGGCAAACTCCAGCCCATCTCAGTGTTTTATCTGTTGAGCTCCAGCTTCCATTGGCTCCCAATGAAGGTTTACCCTGCCAGATTTCCCTGTTTGAGGCAGTCAGGTTCACTTCATTTTAGTAGACTTTATAGGAAGAGCTTTGATTTTGACCCCTGCGAAGTCCTACTTTTGATAAGAGAACCAGAAACAAAGGAAACTACAGCATTTGCATCACCTGTGTGGCTGAGATGAGTTTTCAAACATTACTGACTTGAATCTGAATGACAGAGATGGTTATACAAGTCATCTCAGACGAGCCCAGATAAAATCTTTTCAATTCCCTCTGCCAAAGGCCAGGTGTCGCTGGCTCTCTGACAGACAGAGGCAGCAGGGCTTGGGATGGCTGATGGAATTACTACTTCCACAGCTGCCCCTGCTTTGCCTTCAATCAAGTTATCCGTTATCAATCCACTCCTGGGACTCGACAATTTACAACAGGCATTTAAGCCACCACCCAGTTCCATTTGCCTTAACCATCACTCTCTCAAGTGCAGCACTTGAGAATGCTGATGACAGACAAGCCATGGTCCACTCACCAGCTGCCCCAACCCATCCTAACCACGGCTTTCATTTACCTTAACCACTGTGAAGGACAAAGGGAGAAAAAGTGTAAAAATGTGGGCAATTCCCCCACATCTTCTCTCCATTTGCAATATTCCAACCTAATGTTGGCCACGCGCAGGTCAAGAAGCGATTCCTGAAGTTAACATGAGGAAGTGTCCATTTCCCTCATTTTGCTACAAGAGCAGTCCTGTTTCATTTCCATGGAGCAATGAGACTTCAAACAAAATGCAGGACTGGATATTGTTACATACCAGTGGAATACTGCAATTTGGACAAAATCTCACATTCACAAGAAAAAAGAAGAACCATGTCTCTGGATTTAGAACAATAACCGGAAACAAAAGCCACCAACTGCTCATTCAGAGAAGTCTGGTGTTTGTCTGGTTAGACTCAACCCTATGTGAAGTGCCACACAACGGGGTAGCAAACCAAAGTGCTAAGTATACAATTAAAAAAATTTTAAAAATCTTTACAGCCTCCACGTGATGATGATGCCTGAAGGTTTTTTAAGAACACATTTTTATCTGACAGCATGTGTTTTCAATACAGACATATTTGGGCCTGCACGTTGCTATTTTAGTGCTAACATTTACAAGCTTATTTGCTGAAGGCAATTTTTAAAGACATTTTGTCGGTGCCCAAGTCCAACTTCCATTGAAGTTAAGTGGAAGACTCCCACTGACCTCAATAGGAAACAGCTCAGACGGTCAGGGCAGGATTCGGAGCTGCTTAAACTCACTGAAATGCTGCAAGTTCAGGACATGTCTCTTGGAGCAAAAGGGGTAAGCCCAGGAGAACACCACCATAAGAAATAACAGGAGAATATCCATTAATGAATACATTAGGACAGGAGACCATGTAATTTCGTCCCTGGTTGTGCCAAGTGTAACAGATTTACAGCCCATGCCACAGCTCACCACCAGCTGTTGCCAATGGGATGGTTTGTGGGGCTGTGCACCACTGCTTGTGCTCACTGAATCTGAACGTGGGGAAATAAAAAAAATCTGTAGAAGGAAAGATGTTTTTAGCAATCCAGAGTGATCTTGCTGAAATCACAAGAATTATTCAGACTCCTAAAGTTAGGCATAGACAAAAGCATCTGGAGAATCCCAGCTTTACCCTCTTATTTCAGAAAATTATTTTCCTCTAGTTCATCACAACTAAGAAAACTTTGTTTAATAGCTTCTAATATTGCTACCATGACTGTAACTGTACTTCCTACATTTGACTGGAGAAAGAACTTGAAAAAATTCCTT
>VXBX01003755.1:101760-166568 GCA_013400415.1 Scytalopus superciliaris | reverse complement strand
AAATTCTCTTGTGGAACCCTTCCCCCCCCCCCCCCCTTTTTCTTGTTATAAAGTCTACACTTGCTACAAGGGCACAAGGGATGGAAAAAGTATTTAATTAGTATTTCCAGAAATATCCTCGCCTAACCCATAATGAGGTCATGCCAGATCATAATCCTCCTCAAATACAAGAGACAAAGTGATTTCCTTTTCATACAACATCCTTTTTTTGGGTGCAGCATCGACAGCTTTTCTGTGGTTTCAAAGGAAAACTAAAATTGAGTCAGCCTAAGCCAGGGAAGTCCAGAAACACCTAATACATCTTCCTGTGAGGTGAATTCAGCAGGCCATACCTCAGTGAGGACATGGGTGGGATTTAATACAACCAGGAAGCTTTCTTTTAAAGAAAATAGAAGGGGAAAAAAAACCAAACCAAAACCGCAGCTCCAATCTCCATGAGCCCACCTGAACTCCTTTGAACTGTCTGCTTGAATAATATTTCTCTTAAATCAAGAATGGGTGTGTTTGGACTACCTGTATCTATTTACCATTCCTCCCAGCTGCCAGAACCAAACCTGACTCTTGGGTGGACCCTTGAAAACACGGAGCACTGTGGACACCACTGGTTTGGAGGCCCAGGGATGGGGCTAGATTAGTGCTGGTGTTGCCAGGGCTTGGCTTAAATCAAAGAGATGCTGGCAGCAGGTGCAAAGGTCCTGAGACCAACCTTCTCATAGCAAAGTCATCCCTGCTGGGTTTTTAACATTCTCCAGAAATAAAAAACCATCCCTTGTGTGGTTCTTCTTGGACAGGGAAGCTCAGGAAACACTGATGTCACATAGCCCATTCTCCTTACAACACACTTCATGGGCTTTCATTAATTTCTCTGTGCAATAAGCCAAATGGCCTGTATATGGTAAAAATGCTAACTTGGAGAAACACTTCCCATCTCATCTTGATGAAGAAATCAAGAGCTTGAAACCCCAGCAGGTCCCATAGTGGCTCATCCCAATAATTATTCAACTCCAACTGTCACATTCAAGCAGGGAGCAAAGCTCAGGTAGACACCCAGGTTTACCTTGCAGCTGGCGATGGTTCATCAGCTTTTCCCCACTGGAATAAGGGGCCAGAGAGCACAAAGCATTCTCTCTCCTTCAATACTCTGGAATTAAAATAAATCGACATTATCTGCTGTATTTGCCCTCTTCTGCAAACACACCATGTGTTATTTCACTATAGAACTCACCAGACAAAGCTGATTTACTGACCAGCCTCACTAAGCCAGCGATTCTCCAATCGTGTCTCCCAACCCCCAAAGTTTATTATTGAGTTCTTGGAACATCAAGTAGAGTGTGAAATAATTTAATGGTGGGGGGATTTTTCATCCTCCTTCTCTATCCCAATATGACTAAATTTATTGATTTTGGATTGCTGTAAATTATAATGTAATTATCCTGCTGCACAAGCAGCTTCCCATTCCAGAAATTAAAAAGCAATTCAGGTAAATGATCTTTAGTTATCATGGTGCATCCCTGCAGAACTCATTAAGTTGGGGGATTAGACAGCACACCGAAACTCTTAGAGGGTGGGTGACATTGAAAACTATCATGCCTGAAAATGTAGAACTTCACTGGGATGATAACAGGGGCAAAGGTGCTGGTGTGACTTTTTTTTTTCTTTCATGACACCTTTGAAATGCTATCAACTTGCACATCTCCCAGGATCTATAATGCTCACTTATTGACCTTTTTTAAAAGTAAACACCCTTCCTTTGAGACAAGAATGCCATTAAATGGCAAAATTTAAGAAAGGGACGACATCACAATGCCAACCATAGAACTCTGTTATTTGATCCCACTGGATCTCAGGTGGAAAAGCAGCTCATGTGAGTCAGAGTCAGCAAGTACTTTTTGAGGTGGGAGACTGCCAAGTGGCACTAAGGAAAGCTCATACCAGATTTCCAGACAGCTAGGGTGAATTTTCCAGCTTTCCCTAAAGAGAGCTCTATCTGATGGGGTCTCTAAAAGATTAATCATTGACTGACTGTAGTCACAGAAGGTATTGCCATTCATGCACTCTGGCAGCACAAGTGTTCTCAATCCCTTTATCTTGCCCACAGGTTAAGTTTTGCCTCCCTAAATATGCCTGCACTTCAGGCATTTTCCGCTTGCTGTCCTATACTGTTGTGATGGCAAAGCAGCCATCATCAGCTTCACACCGAAGGCAGCTACAGTCGGTGGCAGATGAAAGGATACGTGTGCGCATAGTTTGCACATCATTAAGTTCGCAAAATGCTTTGAGGATGAAATGTGCTACATAAATATAACAGGTTATCAAATTTCTTGGTGCCGTTTCCTTCATCTAAGCCTGCAGTGGTCTTCGATAGACTGTGCCTAAACCTGCCACAGCTTTTTAGCTTCCCGACTTTTTTTTCCCCCTGCTTGCCCCAGGAGATTTAATGTTTCTCCCCCCAAAGCCGATGAGTCTTTCACACCTTCTGGTGGCCCCGTACAGCTGCTGCACAGTCATGGGGAGTCCTGCCGGCTTTCAGGCTGCGCCTGTACAATCTCTCTGCTCATTTCCTTCCAAAGTGGCGGCTGCTGGACTTGAAAGACCCCTCTTGCTCCCCCCGCTCTTCCCTCATACAGCCCTTAATTAATGCGGAAGGCTGCTATCACTTTTGAGTAGGATAGTGCAGATCCTTGGGATATTAGTCAAACACCACAGAGATTTATAAACTTGTCAGCATGACCAGGGTATTCAGAAAAGAAGCCAAAGCCTTCAGTTTAAAAATCTACACCATCAGAAATTTCAACTTCATCTGCAAGTTATTCATACTGTGAAAACTCACTAGTTCTGTTATTTCACATCTAGTAAGTACCATGTCCTAATATGGACATTTTTGCAGCATTCAGCTGAATTCTGAAGATACACGGCATACCCTGGTAGCCTTTTCTCCCATTAAAAACAATCTATTAACTCAAGAGTGTCATGAAAGCCCAAATCATAATATCTGGTCACTGTTTCTAGCAGAGAGGGCTCAGCATTATCTGTCTCCCCACCTCAACAACACACGGTGCCACAAATACACAAGGCATTGTGGCAGGAGCATGGGACATCAGAGAAAATCGCTGTTCTTTTTTGGGATGCATGCATACTTTTCAAATTTCCTAAAAGGAGAGATTATTTGGTTTTGGCCGAATATCTGAAACCACTCACAGGCCACACACAAGTTACTGAGTTAGCAGATGACATCCTTTTCTTAAACCCTTATGGACACAAACAGATTTTGAAAACACATACTTCAAGCACCTCAGCAAACTGTTTCCCTGGTGTGTTGGTGTTGGGACTCCAGGGTCTGCCCTCCCTCCTTCTCCTCACCCCCTGTTCGCTGTTTACAGCAAGAAGGACATTAGTGCTGGACTGAACCTGCTCCAGTTCTTTTATATAGATTTAGACCGTATAATTTGATCGTGACCACAGGCAGTTTTATTGCCCTGATTTATATGGAGCCTCACAGGGATTTGGAGTTTTTTTTCTTCCCTTTATTTGGTAAGGAAGCAAAACTCAGAGTAGTTCTTTTCCCGCTTCAGCCAGAGGACAAGCTGCAGGACCTCCACAAGGGCTGCCACCCTGCCTCTCCCCTTGCTGTGGTCTCAGAGGGGAATGCACACAGTGCAGGAGCTGACTGAAGCTTCTCCTCAAGCACAAACCCTCCCCATGGCACTTGCTGCATCACAGCACTTGGCTTCTCCTACCCAAGAGAATGGTACCAGAAACATCCAGCGCAATCAATGCTGCCGCTCCTCCCCTTGTCCCACCAGTGTGATACCCCGACAGAAACCCCAGCATGATTCCCTCTCTTACCTGCTAACCCTCCTCCCAGGAAAGTCAGTAAAAAGCTTCTTTGACCAAGCCATCACTTTTACAATCCAAATAGCAGGGGATGAAAATCCAAGCAGCTCTGCCATGGAGCTAAGGGAGATGTGGCTGTCAGGCCATCCATGTTGCTACCAACCATCTGCATTCCCAGGGCACACTAAATCTGGAATCTGTATTAGTATTCTCCAGCAGGCATCTGGCAGATATTAAATACCAGCCTCCCCGGAGAACTTGTTACCTCCTCATGCTTGACTGGGTGAATATAAGTGAGAGCCGCACTTGTATCTGCTACCTGAAGAGGCTAGATGAAGCCTATCTGAAACATGCCAAGACCCCATATCTGTCATTACCATACCAATTTCCTGAATGAAAATCCTGCCTGTCTTTCATTTAATCTGTCTTCTGTCTCATTACGTGACTGGAACATGCTGTACTAACTACAAAGACAGGTCAGTATGTGACTCAAAACCTAATTTTTGTTACTTACCTAAACGATTACTGCCTGGATGAGCATCATGTTTTGGAATATGAATAACAAATCCCACCAACAGTTCTGCCCTGTCACTGGCATGTGCAGAGCTAATGAAGAGCTAATTTTGCACTGGGCCATGGGCTTAGAAAAGGGTTCATCAGAAATCCAGTCTTACTTGCTAACCTCATCTTCGCCACAAGATGTACTTTTTTCCAGCTTCTCTACCTTTTGTCTTTTTATGCACCCAGCCAGTTTGTTCTTATGCTTCTATGAGTGCATAGTATTTCCTAACTTTTCCCTTTGCTACCAAGTCTTCCTCTTGAAGATCCCACAAAATTGTGTCTTTTGGCTCAAACTCTGCTGTTACATTCTTGTTCCTCACATGTCTGGACAGCAGCTGGTCAAAGGCCTTCCAATTCCTCTGCACAACCCAACCTTTCTCCCGCACAAATGGTCCAGGCGACTTCTACTGCTCTGTAAATCGTATCATCTGAGTAAAGCATTTTGACCATAATCTGACAGTTTCCATAAAGGTCTCTCAGCTTCTCTCTACTACTCTGAGACCACTGGCACTTTGTGTCCTACTCCATCAGGCAACAATTTTGCAAAACTCAGAAGCAGAAATCACATCCTCCCCAGTTATGGGTTCACACTGTTCAAATACTGTTGACATGCTCTTGCCCCACTCAGGAGCATAACAACTGCCTGGAAAAAGAATTTCAAAATTACCTGCAGAACTGTTACCAGCAAACTCACAGGTGACATGAGCCACCACCCACTCGTATGCACTTAGAGGCAGATTGGGAATGCTGGGCATAGCTGCACCCTTTGTAAGCATCTGGAGAAACATCATCCCTTCTTTGTGGTATCTATAAACATGGCATTCAAGGATCAACTCCCTCTTCTGTTCTTGTGCCTTATTGAGCTGACATTCCCTTCAAATCTCCCCTGTGCCTGAACACAGTCTGGGCCATCAGCCCCATACCTCACAAAACAAGGTTAAGCGAAGCAAATTCAGGAGGACATTTCTATTCTGCCCTCAGGACTTAGCTATTGGAAGGGTTTGAAGTTGGAAAAGAAGAGTTTTTCATTTCGGTCACAGAAAGGAAGAATAAACTAAAACCATCTTTACACGAGACATTGCAGATACAGGCACTGAGGAAAGGCCCTTTGGGCTGATACTTAGAGAAGCTCATTTCTATCCTCACTCAAGTGCTACAGAGGTTAAAGACCTGCTACAACCTGCCATAAAAGGCAAAAACCACATTAATAGGAAATGTGTTCCCCTCCCCCATCCCAAATGTATTTTTTATGAGTAAACATTTCTGTATTAAGACTTACTGTCTTCAAAGATCCCTTTTATGTCCCAAAGGTAACCATTTAAGTGTTCTTATAACAGCTGTTACTTATCTTTACAATGGCCAATGCACATGAACTCAGTGTCTAAGACTTTAATTTTGCTATATATTTTTTGGTAACTACATATAAATCCAGCCTGTTTCAAGTGTCAGTGACTATGTGACCAAAAGATAGCCTTGGATCTTATTTCATCTGCTAAGACATTGCTCTGAGCAGAATTAAAAGCAGCACAAAAATTTGCAAAACTCTCAATCCTTTTATCTTGTTTGCAGAAGTGATGCAGAATGCACAGAGCCCAGAAAAAGAGATGCAAATGTTTTTCACACATTCAGTCATCTCATATCTATTTTAAGAGTCGCTGCTCCAGCAGTTGAAATACAGGACCCTGCAGTAAAGATGTTTTAAGGACGTCTTTGTAACAGCACAGGAAGGTTCCTCTGGAGTTTTCAAAGGGAAAACAATGCACCTCGTACAGTACTGCCATCTCCTCCGCAGCTGATTACAGTATCAGAGTGTGCATGTGCACCCCAGGCTAATGGGAAGGAAAGCTGAAACTAAGTTTCTCTCTGAAGCTGTCATCCCACCACAGTGATTTTATCCTCCTTCCATCACCTGGCTCCCAGAATACTACCTTTCCTGAGATCCTAATTACAAAGACCACTGTCTGTTGCTTGACTGGGTGAATATAAGTGTTTATGAGCGTCTTTTGAGTGTCTCTTGCTTGAGTCACAGTGAAACCCTGAAACTCTCCATGGTTTTTGCAAATTCATCCAAGTGTGTCCAAAACTCCATCCAGTTACTTAGAGTTCACTCACAGATTATTATAGAGGAACTCAGAAAACTAATTTTCAAGTACTTTGATACAAAATATTTGCACAGCTATTAGCAACACAATGTTCTCCAGTTGAGTTCCAGGTAACTGGACCTGGAAAAACTTTCTTACTCCGGAGCACAGCATGGCCATTTGGAATACGGTCAATCTCTATATCCCTAAACAGTCTCTCCACTACAGATATTGAAAATACCTTCACTGTAAGAACTCAACCTTATCTTCCCCAGCCCTACAAATCTGTTTTATTGCCCCCCCTTTGACAGGAGCAGGCTGACACCTAAGACATATGAACAAGTTCACTCTTGCAACTCCGGGCCCAGGGGTAGCAGGACCCTCTTGCAGGCAGTGGGGAGTTGGGGAAGGCAACCTTCACACAGTCTGACCCATTAAGTGTTTCAGTGTGACCAATGCCATAAACATGCTAACCAGATGCTGATGGATGGGCCTGGAGGCCCAAAGAACAACCCAAGTTCATTATATAAATGAGGGAGTGAAGGGAAGTCAAGCAGCTTTCCCAAAATCACGAAGGAAGTTTGGGACTTCATCAGGAACTGAAACTAATTTTCTCCAGGCTCAGTTTTGTGCCCTCACTGTAGGGAGCCACCAAAAAATTGGGTATCTTCACACAAGCAGCCTCTGGGAGTCGGATCAGCTTCCCACAACACATAATAACTCCTCTCGTTAAAATGGGACGTGCAAACTAATGCCTAAAGTCCTCACCTTAGCGTTTCTCTGTTTCTACTTTATAGTGTGGCTGTAAATGCCTCAGAAAGAACATCACCAGCTGTACCTGCAAAACCACATGACCAGATTTAGCTTACCCTCGAGCTCACTTGCATGCATTCACACAGGACATGGATATTCACACCAGCCAGGATGTAGGAGAGGATGCTGCTTAGTTCCCCCCATCACTGCTGGTTCACCCTACAAGGAGCAGCCATAAACCAAGGCGAGCCTCAGGCAGAAAGACAGACCAAGAAAGATCACTTTTCCACCTCACAAACAGAACAAAAATTTCACTTCAGAAAAATCTAAACATTACCCAACACTCTGACCCCAGGATCAAGAGTGCTGAGCCCTCACTACTCTCTCTCAGCTCAGAGTATCTCAATAGGTGCATAAATACCTCTGCTTTCTTTAAACGATTAAACAACTATTGAAGCAGCACACACAGGCCCAGGGGCTTACAGGAAGATACCTCCCCTATTGGATGGTTTTCAGGAATGTCAGACACTGTTGCAAGCTGTGATTTCTTTTGAAAATCTGTCAGAATCAGGAGCTGATTGCTATCACTGTAAGAGAACAGAACAGAACAGCTTTCTGGCCAAAACAGCACCATTCAATCCCTGCAAATGTTGGCAGTAAATATAAATATTTTGCTTACAATACTCCTGTTCTGATTTATAATTTACTTACAATTGGAAGCATTTTCAATGGAATGGTCTTAAAAAGATCTGGGATTCCAGGAGAAGGAAAGAGGTATAAAAAAAGAGGAGAAAAACCCCATTGAGCTCTAACAAATGACAGAAAAGGCAGATTTGATTTCAGACAAGTTTGTGAAACCCTTCTTGTTTATGTTCATGTGGGATCACACTTGATGTTTTTTTATTTATTTTAATTTTGGACTCAGGCAACCTATGTGCCTAAAGTTTTGTTTAGTTCTTTCCAGCAAGTTTTGCCTCATTTCAACCCAACATCACTCTGGGAGTCGTGTAACACCCAATGTAGGTCATTTCTCAACACATGTAAAGTCACAAGTTTACCATAATCCTAAAGAAGTTTGCATGAAAATACTATATCCCCCTCATCCCTTAAAGAGCTAAACTTACAGTCTTGGCTGAGGTTTTATTCTCTGTCTTTACAATTAAGATCAGAGAATTCATCCTGTCAAACAGTCCCCACACAGAATTCACAGGATATTGATTTATTCCAGAATTTAAGTTTCTGCAATTTATGCCCCACAAGGTTCTGGAAGAGACTGTAGCCCCTAATTATGAGCCCACTGTGCTAGGTTCTGGACAAGGGTACAGCTACATTAGTTTAAATTCAGTAATATCCTATTTGTGCTACTGAACACTTTCATACCCTTATGCAATCAAAAGGAATAAAACTGACTGCTGCATCGTGATGTTCTCAAAAGCTCTGCATGATGCATAGACAACTTGTGTTCAACTCTCCTGTAGGGAAAGAAACAACGCCTCTGTTTGGCAGATGGGCATGAGAATTTTGAGTCATTTGACCATGATTACATGGCATATCACTGAGAGAGGAAGGACTTGCTCATGGATATGGTGAACCAAGCAATCTTGGCTAAGATCTCTGTACCACCATGGATGTCCCCATGTCACTACATAGGAACTTCTGAAGTCACAGAGATAAGGTCTTGACATCTCTGAAACCACTCACCCCATTTCAGACACTTTGGCCTTGGAAAAAATCCTCTGTGCTCCCTGTCTGCAGAATGGGAGCAATGACATCTCCCTGTCTTGCCAGGATGTTCATCTGCAGACAGAGGCTGAAGAGTTCCAGCAGTGCTGGGGCTGATCAAAGCATGAGAACCCTCCAGAGGCCCTGGGCTCCCAGAAGCCACCAGACAGCACAATTCATCTTCTCTAATTAAAAAAAAAAATAAAAAAAAAAATAAATAGTGCAGCAGAACTGGCTGTGTCCTCCCAGGCCTCTGCACCTAACTCATCACCACAGGAAGCCATGAAAGCAGACCACAAGGTTTCATGGGGGGCAGTTTAATGAGATGATGAACAATGCCAAGTCCTCCTTTCACTCTGAGGTATATGGATGCCTTCTCAAGGCCATGCAGAAACTCTTTAGGAAGTGCTGGGAATACAAGCCTTGTTTCTTGGTGTTGGTATTGGATACACAGCATTTCTAGGAACATTTTTCTCTGCCACTCATCTGACCTCGGGAGCAGTCCCACTGCTCCGTGCAGGCAGCCATGGAACGCTCTGCCAAATCCTATCAATTATTTAGCGTCAAAAGGTAGACTTAATCTGTGTGATAAAAGAATGGATTTTATCTAAGGCTTGTTCCCCTTAAAGTGATTTACACAACTGGCCTCTCTAGTTGCTTTCCTTAACATAATTATTTACTTACACATTAATAGCCTTTCTCCCCTTGGGTTATTTTTAGGAGCTTTTTTGTAGCCTTTAGAATTTAGTAGGTGTTTTTGCCTTGTCTTTTTAGTGGGGATTTTAAATTTCCCATCTCTCTGAACAGACTGTTAAAGCACCAGTTTTGTCAATGCTGGTGTAAACCTGGAGCAGCTCTGGGAAGCAGCTCCCCTGGCTGTGTTGACACTTGGGTGTTGAGTTTGCCTCTGACTTGAGAAGCCATGGGGTGGGACTTAAGTTCAGAGCCTGCAGTCAGGGCTCTCAGACTGCTCATCAGGCTATGGACTGAAGAACATGAATGAAAGGCTTTAAAGCATTAATCTAGCCCCACCTTGGTTCCTTGCTTTAGCCCCATTCTGCAGTTTTGGCAAAGTTGGGAACACAGGGATTTTTCCACCTAATATTAAATTAGGCATGAAGCCCTCAAGGAAATAAAGTGGGCATCTCCACAATGTGATTTACTCCACTCTAATGCAAACGGATTCCAAACTAGACATCTGACATTTAGGCAGCCAACTTCAGACAAAACAAATCCCATTCCTGGTCCACCATGATTACAGCAGACCCAAATGCCATGGTTAATGGATGGTGTTGGGAGAATTAATTTACAAACCTGTGAAAATTTACAGATGTTCAGGCAAAAAGCTGCCAAAGATACTAAAAATTCAAACAGCGAGGACAGAGGAGAAAGTCTAGGAGATAATCCATTATCACTACTGGATTTTCTTACTTGACTATAAGTGACCAATCCACAATATGCAAGCTTAGCATCAATTAAAAAAGTTATATTTTGGTACCCTCAGCGAGGCACTTTAATGAAGTCTAAGCTGCATCTGTGAAAAAGACGACATATCAGTACTTGCCAGAATAAACTTCTGGAGCTTACAAAACAGAAAAGTGGAAGCTATTATTATTACAGCTATTATTAATGGTAATAATAATACACTCACAAAATACAAAAGTCTTTCAGGTGGTACTTAATGGTTGGGATCACTGGTGCCAGAACCAGCCTGTGAAGAATAACTTTTTCTATTTTAAACTCATAAAAGCTTTCCAACTTGGCATGCAAGCCTGCAGTGTGGTTAGGAATGAGATAAAATTACTCTGTCTTCAAAGTACCTCTGCATCTGTAATGGGCTGAAATTATAGGAACTCTTGGTATGACAGTTTGGGGGAGCTGTATACAATGAGGGAATGCTGACTGGTGTTTTGAATCACAGAATCATTTAGGTTGGAAAAGACCCTTAAGATCACAGAGTTCAACCATAAAACTGCTGCATTATCTAATACTTTGGGGATATGGACTCATCTATAAGGGCTATACAATGCGAACCAAAAAGTCTGTAAACATTAATGGTTATCCACTCTGAGGTTCCACCTTTGCCCTCAGGGTTGGCTACCACACAGAGAAACCCAGTAGAGAGGCTTGGGAAAGAGGTTTTTCCCAAGAGGGAAAAAATGCCCAAGTGGCCAAGAAGTAAGACTCCAAGTCAAACTTTCACTTGTTTAAGCAAAGCAAGGGGTTACCTGGTAAAGGTGTATGGCTGACTATTTTAAAGAGACTAGAGAGACTTAGCATTTCAAGTCATGGACAGAGGAGAAAAGGCAGGCAGAAGCAAAGGTGCTTCTGTGGCACAGTTTATGACAATCTTAACTATCAAAATTCTGCCATGTGTATCTGAAGAAATAAACCTGCTGCTCCCAAGAGTGCTCTCTGCCCTGTCCCCACACCAGGTACTGCTCATTGAACATTATAATGGTGCAGCACGGCTTTAACTTCATCCATCCCTACAAGGATCCTTCTAAATGATCCCAAAGTACAAGTATCAGGTGACCAGCACAATTCAAAGTCAGCAACTAGTCAGTCCTTGATATCCTGTGATTGAGGAACAGCCTCAGCACTGCACCAGTCTGAGCATGTGAGACTTCCAGCTGCCCAAAGGGACATGAGTTGGCACACAAGAGAGACCTGTAGGCAATCTGTCCCTTCAGGTCATCTATGGTAGCAAAGAAATATACTTTAAGATCCAACAGAATTAGCTTATGACAGAAACAGTCAGAGAATAAATAAAATTCCTGACTGCTGTTGCTCTTGTGGCAGCATTGCACTGAAGCCCTACCAGAGGTGGGGGCCACTGAACTATATGCAGTAGACACACAAGAAGAGACAGTGGCTGTCAAGAGAATTCTGCAGGCTAAATTACAGAATTTTCCCATTATTCAGTTGCCCTCTTCCCTCCTGGAGCCAACCCCAGCTTTTCTGTTAAAGATAACACGGTGTTTTAAGTTGTATACAGCAAAGCGATGCAGGGCAAGGAAGCTAAGAATGTGCTTGTGCTGGTTATATTCCTTTTCCTGGAAAATGTGAACTGAATGAAAAACATTCTTTGGAGAAGATCCCTGCCCCTCCAGGGTGGACAGAGGAGATGACTTCATACGGGCTGTTCTCATTCTAATTTGTCTGAGTCGCAGGCCACACAAACTATATATTTTTTCAGTGTGCTGAGGTCTGCTGGGATGCTGGCATTTCCTCCTCCTCATTTACATGGTCTTCCCATAATCTAGCACTGAGACAAGCTGAACTGCATAAGGACTCCCTGCCAATGCCACTTGGGGCTTGCTTATGGAAGACCTCTGGAGAGTGATGGGAGGTGCTCCCTGCCCTTCTCCTCTGCCTATGAAAGGGCTGAGTGTGCTACTTCTGCAGAACTTAGCATTCCTGCCAGCCCATAAATCAAGAGACCAAACTCCATCCCAATCTCTGATCCACTGCAAAAAAGCCCCATACTCCGCCTTTACAGCACACACAGGGCAAAGAGCTGTATTTCATCAACTGAAGCCTTAATATCAGAGGAGGGTCGTTACCTCCTGGGAGAAAAAAAAAAAAAAAAGAACCTTGCCAGAGTCCTCCTAGTTCTGAAGCTTGGCTTCCCCATGTTTACACCAAATGACTTGTTGAACTTCATTATATACAAAGTATTTCCATAGATCAGAGGCAGGGAGACCTGTGCAGCTAACATAAAATAAATTACCACCCCGTGATAAATGGTTCTATTAGCAATCCAGATTGTTAAACTCAGATACAACAGGATGAAGGGAGCACTGCCCCATTCATTCTCCCTGCGGCAGATACTGAGTTGTAAATAGGTTATTTTGTGTGTAAATAACACATTAAAACTCAGCATTAGCTGTGTCTTTTGATAGAGAGGAAATTGTTCCAAATAAATAATTTCGGACAGGAATGTAAAATAAGCCAGATTTAATAGTGCATGCCTGCTGTAGCCGTGTTAAACATGACTAAAATGATAAACCCCAGAATATACTAATAGTAAACTATGCTCTGACATCAAAGTAATGAGGCTGTATTTTCACCGAGCTTTAGAAATGCTAAAATTAGTCTTGACAGAGCCAGACATCAGAAAAATGTTTCAAACATAAACACCATCAATTTGGGAACTTGGTGTTTGTGTCATGCAGAGGGTGGGGTGGAAAGGGAAAGGTGCATTCTGGGCCTTGTTAAAGTCAGGCAGTTAGCATTTAGGAGAATTTGTCTTTAATTTTTATTACAAGATGAGAAAACCCATCTTCCTAAATATCTCTGCCTTTGAAAGAGTGGTTCATTTAAATTTCCCTTCCAGCCCCCTTGCCTGGGGCGTCCTTATGCGTGCAGGTATGAGGGATGTTGCAGTACCAGCCTGGAGGACACAACCCAAGTCTCACTCTTGTTGGTGCTCTGCTCCAAACTCTCCTACCCTATGCAACAATATGCACATGGGAATTTGGCAAAAGGGTTTTCTAAACTCAAAGTGTTACAACCTGCCCTTCCAGAAGTGAAGACACCAAAACTGAGAGCCTCTTATTCAGACTTGACTTGCCTCTAGCTCCTACGTACTGTCATTATAAACAGTTTCCATCTCAGTCACATGTATTTATATGCCCCTACTGAAACAGAAAAGATGAGCTTTGACTCCTTGGCTAACTTGATTTATGGAAAAGTAGAAAATTAGGAGAGACTTCCCTGATGTCATTTCTGTGAGGCCAATTTCTGAACATCTGATCAATGAGTTACTATAAAAAACCGTCACAGAAGATCTCTAAAAAAGCAGCTTCAGAAGACTGAAAATATGGGATGCATATTGTTAGTACAAAAGGACTCTTCTCCAGTGCCAGCATCAACAGTATCGATCTCTTCTCCTACAGCCGTAACTTAATTTGTTAGAGCCTGGAAACACTTGGGACAAATATCCAAAGCAAAGGAACAAGAAATGGAGACTGGACATATTATCTTGTGATAATACAGTCTCAATAATAATATAATTAAATAGCTATTCTTCAGTTATTTAGCTAATATTCAGCTAGTTGCTTCAATTACCTTAATTATAAATGAAACCTTATGAATCTACTCATTTCTACAAGTGAAAAAGAAAACCTTATGATCTGAAAAACATGCAAAACATGCCGTGTTGGCACTCCATCTGTGTGACTCAGTAGAATAAAGGAGAAGAAATGTGTTGCGAATTACATTTGTTTGGCTCTGAAGAGAAGCTTGGTGATCTGCAGCACTAGCTGAGCCTCGCTGCCACTTTTTCATATGCTAGTACAAAGAGCAAAACCTCTGCAATAAATGAAATCAAGAGTTTGTCTTGGATGAGAATAAAGACTTGTTTGTATGGCCCTAAAGCAGGGCGGGGAGCTCAGAAGCCCACCCTTTAAAGCTGATCCCCTCCTCACGCTGAACTTCCTAATTAGTCTCCAAGCCTTGTTTGCTTTTTTCGGTAAAAATATGAGCATTTCTGCACTGTTATGAGTAATTGCTCTAGTTTAGGGAATCAAACATGTTATATTAGCATGAATACCATGTAAGTACAGTCTCATCTGTACCCAGCCTTTTTGTTACCATCTGCTAAATCACATCTTGCAGTTAACTCATGTTAGAAGACAACTTTGTGTTAATTTTGCTACTTACAAGCACATGCACAAGCAAGCATGTTGCTCCCTTTCAGAAGCCTGTATTATGTCTCCAGCTAGAGTTCAAAGCAAAGCCCTCTGAATCACAAGAGCATGTGCGTCACCTGCAGAGTCCTGGGGCCAGTGTCCGATCACATGCTGCTTCACTGCTGGCCATTTTGGGTCATTTATGAGCACTTCTCTTCACAGCATGAGATAGATTTCACTCTTTACATCTCATTACACAATGCTTTCATCACAATTCTCCTGACATCTTCAAACAATCCTTAACTTACTCCTCCACTTCCTTGTAATAAAAGGAAAAATATTGAGCCCGTAATTTTTTTTTTTTTTCCAAAGGTGAGAGAACACTGCTAACAGGGGATATTATACTGCATGCTTAAAAACCAATTAGGTCTCCAAGAATGCCAAATGGGCTGATGGACACTCCACCTCAGGGCATCTTCATTTCCACTGAATCTCTGGAGATGTGGTGACTGCTTCCTCAGTGGAGGCACTCCCAAGGCAAGTGCCAAGTGGGTAGAATGTGTTTATGAATAAACAGCACAACTATGGGTTGTGAATTTTAGCACATGCTTGGACTATGTTAGTGCCAATCAACCCTTTGAGTCTGCCAGTCACTGAGATGATACCTGAAGTGGGCTGCCTCAACAGTTCCTACAGCCTGTGCTTCTTCAACGGAGATCTGCTGGGAGATGGCAAACTTCTGCATGTTGCTGTCTCTGCCTTTTCCCTATTTCTGCTTCCTGGCAAGCTTTCCATTCTGTCACACTTTGTGTAGTGCTCATGATGAAGGTGGCTCAGACCCATCCAGTGACATGAAATTGTGCTTCCCTCCAAACCACTCTGTAAAACATTTTCTGATTCTTTTTTAAAAAAACCTTTCTTTTTGCTAACAAAACCTAACAAAGTCCATCAAACACAAGAACTAATCTGATAGATCATAATCACTGCTACCTTATTCTGTGCATCTGGATCTTCACAGGTCAATGTGGAAATGAAAACTGAGTCACAAAGGTTATGAAAAAGGAGAAGAGAGAAAGCAGATTTAAGCAACTTGGGTTGGGAAGTATCTTCAAAACTCAGCCAACAGAAAAATCAAACTCTCCAGATGAGCTGGGTAAGAAAGAGAGGAACTCAAAGAAAAGCCATTCTGTTCTCCTGGGGTGATGAAAAACCACCCTACCATGAAGGAAGGGGAGGGAAGAGGTTCACTTTGAGGTAGACTCCGGCTAGCAATAATGTATATTTTAAAGAGTTTAAAAAAAAAAAAAAAAAAAAAGCTGCCTGCAAAGTTTACACAGCTGGGATGTCTCTTGTCACATCCACACTGATGCAGCCCCTTCTAAGTTTGTCTCCTTATAACCTGTCCAGAGAGGACACCCAGTCCTCAACAAGAGCAGTTGCAGTGCCTCCCCAATGAGTACTGCCACCCTGATGGGCCCTGGCACCAATCTGGAGACCCACCAGCACATGTACGCCAAAGAGGGATGTGTGTTTTGCCTGCCACAGCGAGCAAAAGGAGGCAGGAACAACGTTCCTGCATACCCCCCTGCACACTGGTGTTACACCCAGCAATAATGGCCCCATGCCCATAGGTGTCCACAAGAGCTTCCCAGTTGAATTCAAGAGCAGCAAGACCAAATTCTTGCTTAAAATACTGATGAAAAAAGAAATCAGGACTTAAGCTGTTTCTGACATTAACAGGAATGGCACAAGTGGAGGGGTTTCTTTGTCTGGACATTCCCAAATTCCTCCCTAACCATGAAATCCCAGTAGAAACAACTGAAGACTGCAGTCTGTTTAGCTCATTAGCAGGATCACAGCTGGCACACAAAACCCCTTCCCGACCACGATAACAGGATGTTCCCATCTCCAGCCAGCCTCACCAGCCATTCTTCAGAGCCTGTGCTCCACCATGGAGGGGTGGAGGGCACCATGCTGCCAACACTACACAGCACCAGTCAGCTGGCAGCAAGCACAGATGGGATGGATACCCCAACTCCCCGACAGCCACCTCTCACCACCCACCCTGCCCCTCACCCCAGCCCAGTTCTCAGGGAGCAGCGGTGACCTGTCCCAGAGCAGCAATGTTTGGATGCCACACAGTGACAAAGCTTCCCGCTCCTCTGACCTCCAAGGGCCAAGAGCCCCAATAAATTCAGTGTGTTCACAGGAAGACAGATGTCACTATACTTATTAAATTCTTACAGTCTAATGAAAAACACCCCTGCTGCTTTCAAATTGTGGAAAACATAAAGTACCTCCTTGTGCCACTGCTGCTCCTGCAGCTGCTAAAGGAGTGGGTTTCTTCCCAGTCTCTGTAAAGCCATTCCCCTCCAGAACGGCACCTTTCACTTCTTTTTTCCCAGCAGCCGTTGAAGCAGAGGTTTCCATCTTAGACGGGCATCTTCCAGCTCAGGAACCCTACAGGACACAAAACAAAACCAGATTCTGGTCACCACTCATGAAACAGGCACAAATCAGCTCCACGAGGAAGCGGCTGATGGTTTGGCGGAGCTCAAAAGTAAATTGCAAGCAGCAAAGAATTCCCAGGTTTCTAACTCCAGCGGTGCAGCCAGTACAGCAATCACAGACACAAAAGGCACAACCACATATAGGGATGAGTTTCTCACAGACCTAAAAGGATCAGGACCAAAAAACAATTTTTATCCACGTAAATTTGGGCCATACAATAAAGCTTACAGGTTCAAAGGGCTTTCTGGGATTACGGGATACCTGAGACGCAAAAATTTAGCATTAAACCCATTTGTCCATCCTACACATGAGCCAGCCCATCATAAGAAAAAACTCAGCTAAAAATTTCCAGTGTAATACAGATAAACATACATTTAAGGGGTTTTTTTCACTTTCCTGCAGTGGGTGCTTATGCTGTTGGCTGGTCTGGAATGCGCGTCCTGACCAGACCTTTTCAACAGTGCTTACTGATAAGCCACAGCAGGTCTGCCAAAGCCCATCCAGTTGTCACTGGTGAGGACTAACATCTATGATTCTTCTCTCTCCCTCAGAAAAGTACTCCTATCCTGACCAGTTACATCTGAAAATCAGCTACAGCTTTATCCCCATTACAAATTGTGAAATAAGTGCTGTGAAAGATCCACAAACCAAGAAGATACCAAAGCACAAATAACCTGTTTTTTTAAACTTAGGTCAATGAAATATAGCAGCTCCTGAAGTAGGTTAGCTTGACCATTTGTTCTGCATGATTCAGACTTAAGTGGTCTCCAAGAAGCAAATATATGGGTACCCCAAACTGAATGTAAAAATGGTGTTTCTCTTAAGCAAGGAGACATACTTTGTTTCTGAACAAACACTTTTGTTCCCCCCATTTTAACTTGTTTTATTTCTTGTGTCTCCACCTGACTCTGCTTTCACAGAACCCGAACAGTTACCTGGCACTGGCCTCAGGCTGGTCTTGGGAAAACCCACTGCTAATTCCTCCTTTTCTTTCAAATTTTAATGCAGATCTGCAATTTTTCACATGCAAATTTTCAAATGCAAATTTTGCAGCTCCTGAGATACTCTGGAGCACACTGGCTGTTTACCTTGCCAGAATGAATGGGATCAGGCAAAAAGCATCTGGGAAACCATAAAACTTTTTTGTGCATGCAGGTAGTTTTAGTGCCACTGTGCCAGCTCAAACTTCTCTCTGTTCACTCTGGAGGACTACCCAATTCCCTGAACATCTTGAATTAGAAAGTTACCTCTCCTAAAACCTTTAAGGCATGAAAATTTCAGGAACTCCCAACCCTCGCTGGCACCCCAGAGGGTCCTGGTGTGTGGTGGATGTGGTCCCCTAGCGCTGCCACCACTGCCTGGGCTCTGGCAGGATGGTGTCCCACCGAGCAGCTGTGTGCTGCGGCCCGAGCGGCTCATCTCAGGAGCCTTCAGGCATGGCTTGCATTCATGGGACAACTAAGTGATGGATCTGTGGTCACAGTCTGCAGCTGTAAACTGCAAAGCTTCCTTTGGAAATGACAGGACCTACAATTACAGGCTTTACTGATGACACAAGGCTCCAGTGAATACCGAGGTGGCCTCTCAAGGTCCTGCCCCAGCATGTGCTGTGCTTGATGGCAAACATGGGATGGGCTCCTAGGGGCCAGGACTTTACAGTGGTTTAATCCAGGAATCAGGTAGGGTTACAGACCACGTATGAAATAAATACACTCGAACTGGAGGAGTATTTGACCTAGGTCTGACAGCCTGGGCTTCTGTTCGTTAAGCAAATAAACTTCAGAGGCTCTATTACTAGCCCCCCACCTGTTTCTTCTTAGTCCCTCCTTTCAAGGCTTTGCACTTTTGTTTGAAACCAGACGCTGCCCCTCGCACCCCCATCCCCCTTCCCTGGTTACCCTGACCCTGGGGGCAGCCCCAGGGGTGAGGGAGCTTCCTCGGGGCACTGCAGAGTTCAGCAGCCAGCAAGGAGAAGGAAGGAACTAGGAACAGAAATTGTTCTGTGAAACATGCAGGTTAGAGCCATGCTTTTTTTTGCAGAGAGGTGCCTGAAGCAAAATCTCTAAATCCCTGCCACAGACACCTCAGTAGGGACCCAGTTTTTCAGATGTGTCATTTATCTAACTGGAATGTGACAGGAGATCAGGCCCACATTTGAAAATCTGGTCTTTGCAGCTGTATGCTCTCTTTTCAGATTAATTATGAATTAAAAAAATTACTCAAGTGTTTATAATAAGTGGTTGTATTAAACAGGTAAATCTTCAAATGCTGGATTAGAAAAAAACCCAAATAATGCAACTACTCTAATCTCACAGGATTTAAGGCAATAAGTCTATAATTATTTTTGCTTTGTAAAGTTGCCTGGGGCAGAGCAGGCTGACTATGAGGTTCCAAGCTTTTCCCCAAGTCAGCAGCAACCAAAAGTTATTCTCCTTCCATGGCACCCCACAACCAGAGCTGATCATTCCAGCCTAGGAGGACATCCTTCCCACCAGATCCTGCTCCACTGAGCACCTCCACCCACAGACTGGGACAGAGACCAGTGAGCAAAGATGCACCAACACTGATTTCATATCCCACCTTCTGAGGTTTCACAGACAATGGCAGACAGTTGGTGACCAGCAGACTTCTCAGCAGTGCTTTGGTGCAATGCGTGATTAGGACACAGCACTGGGACTCTGGAGATTTAGGTTCCCATCATGGATCTGCTACAGTCTCCTCTGTGTCCCTGGGCAAAAAGCTTAACTCCTCTCTTGCAGTCAGTTTCCACAGCCGTAAAATAGGAAATAGTACTTTGCCCTATTTGCAAAGTGCTCTGAGATCCTTGGAGGCACAAGGCTATGGAAGTGTTTTTATTACCAGTATAAGAAGATATATTGGTGGAGGCAGTCAATCCACACTATCCACGAGCACAAGATCCATTTTTTAAGCAATACATACTTTGCTTTCTGTTCGATGCTAAACTTTTTCCGCTGCTCTGTGCCACACAGAATTTATAAATTCAATGACAGATTAATCTTAGCAGCGAGCCATTTGGCATGAAAAAGGGTTTCACAGGGAGCCTGCTTTTTCCTGTAAAGAGCATGCATTTAGGAGTGACTATACGGAGAAAGACCCTATGCACTTATTCAAGCACAACTCTATGCCCTCCGTCATTACTCAGAATTAGAAACCAGAATGGATTACTCAGATTGTTCCTAAGGTTTGTAGCTTTCTCTGCCGGAGGAGGGTTGGGTAATTGATTTTGACACTAATACCAGCACTATTCATATGCCCTGTAATATAATTCTGCAGCGACACTAAAAAGGCAGCCATCTGAGATCTGAACAAGGAAAGTGCTATATGATTTGCCCTAGACAACCCCAGCTATTTTAACAGCTGTGTTGTATATTAAAAGGGAGAAATCCCAACAGAATTAAAAACAACAAAGTCACATTTGCCTTTGAGGGAAAACAAGAAGCTGTAAACTTTCCTAATAAAACAATCCCTCCTGCTAAGTGCTTGAGGAATGGTCAGAAGTGCTGTCCCAAAATGCTTGTCTCTTTTGGAGGGCATCAGCCTGAGCAGGACTGCTAGCAAAGTTAGGAATGAATAGATAATGAACATTTATTTATTTTTCTTCTGTGAAAAACGAATGACCAATTTTGGCCATCTCTGCTCAAAGCTAAATAGCACCATGGGAGTGAGCCTCTCTGGCAGAGGGCAGGTACCGCCAGTAGCATTGTGACATAGATCAAATCCTGAATGCCACCTTTGAGCCTGGCAGCCCCGTGGCAGGGGTAGAAAGGGGCTTCCAGAGTATGGTTCCAGAAGCCACCTTGCTTTTGTCACGTTTGGGCTTTCTCAGACCAATAGTTATTCTCTGCTTCATTTTGAGTTCATCTCTATGTGACCTGCTCATGCACAGTTCCAGCAGTGCTCGTGAGTTGCCATCACCCCTGATGGGACATGCTGGAGGCATGTTGGTTGCTGACACCAGCACCACAGCCAGGATGCAGCTCCACTGTTGCTGGCTCCTGGCAGGACCAACAGGAGCTGGGATAACTCAGGGCAGCCTTTGCACAGCTCTCACCAGGTTTACGCATCCACAGGGAGATAGCTGATCAGTTCTGCCACATCACCCCCTCTGTATGTACAATCCCAGATTTGATATCTTTTCCTGGCATGCTGCCTCAGTTAAGATAAACATAGAGATACTCCCACCATCTCTTCTTTTGCAGTGGACTATGTCATACAGTTAAAGCCTTCTGAATACATGATCTACTTATGAAATTCAGTGTGAGCCAACTGTTCTAAACATTGGCTTAATACAGTGGCTGCTATGATCCTTTTCAGTCTCCCAGGGTTTGAGCCAAATTATGTTCTCAATTACAGGGAAGTAGCAGCAGTTAACCCGGTGAAGTCATAGGCTCTATACCACAGCAAAACTTGACCCCTCTATTTTCTTTTGTATCAGCAACAGCTTCAAATTACTGAAGAAAGTTTTCTCTGTCCACATGCCACTACTAAATATTGGGATTATCCAAACATGCTGAAGGACCTACAAATGTTTACAGAATATCAATCCCAGGTAAAAGCAGCATAAATACTAATTCTGAACTAATCACTTTTGAGGTCCTCCTGACACAAGGTTTCCCATCCTTGACGTTTCTCTGGCGTGGTCTGCTTGGGCCAATCCTACAGGGTTGATTACACATGGAAGTTCGAGCTGTAAGCTGTGGCATTCAAGTCTAGAGCAGTCGCTGTCTGTGTGGGGACCCCACCTGACCCTTCCCCTTGAGAAATTTTGAGTCCCTATCAGCTCCTGGGAGACACCATGGGGAGGGAGGAAAGGAAGCAGAGACAAATCCATGCTGACAGAAACAGTTTTAGGATGGCACTGAGCTGCTCAGGGCTTATTCTGTTTTTCAACCCCCTTCCCCAGTTCCTGCTTAGAGAAAAGTGATACCAGGCTGCCAGAGGGAGGGGCCTGTGCTGGCTTTCAGCAAAGAGGACAGAAACACACTAGTTCTTCCCACCCAATCCCAAACATAAGGATAAAATTGCTAAGAAAGCTGGGTGTTCACAAGGTTTCACCAAACAGTTCCAGCCCATGGCAAAAGTTGCATCACTCAAAAATGAAAAGAAAAAAATAAAAGAGAAAAAAAAAGAGAGAGAGAGACAAAAAAACCCAGTCGAGTTGGCAACACTGCAATAGTTATACAGGTTCTGGAATGTACAAAGGCTGAAATCAGAGACTTAGCATCTCTTTTGAACTTCAAAAACAAGTCTCTTCAAATCACTCCGTTAATTGGCTTTAAATTAGAGTTCTAAGTTTAATGAACAAATCTTTTGCGTACGGCCTGAAACGGATATGCTTCTAGATTGACTTCCTGATCAACACCATCTGCCATTTCCATATGGCAACAGCAAACTAAAAGCATGAGGAAGAAGCCACTCTGCATTAGTGTGAGGGGTCAAAATGCACCCAGGACTGCCTGGTGCTTGGCAGTGTTCCTCTGTTCTGTAATATCACCTCCAACCAGCTCCAGAGATTCCAGGGATATTCCAGGCATAACTCCGTCCAGGGAGGTAAAGAAAAAATGCAAGGTGGGAAGGATGCATGAGGGAAGAAGGGATGTTTTCAAGGATGATTGGATGGATGTGGAAAGAGCAGGAAGATGGAGAAGAGCCTGGAAGACAAGAAACAAGGGGACAGAGGGATGAATGACCTTATGGACTTACTGAAGAGAGAATGGCAGTACAGGCACAAGGTAGGCAATGGCAAATCCTGTGGAAAGAGAAGAGATGCACGGGAAAGAAGAAGAAAGAGACTGCAGACAGACATGGTACATTGGGAGATGGAGATACATGCCTTGCTGGAGCAGAGGAAGGCACAACGTAACATCTAACATGACAGGAACAGGACAGGGAGGCAGGGCACAGGGGGAAGAGAGACAAAAAACATTAAGGTAACTCATTGAAAAATTGTAAGATGCAGGGGTCTCTGATGGAGGAAATATGTCCTACAAACAGCTTCAAAGAATGCAGCCCTTCAGCGTGTTCTATCACTCTTTGTAGATGACAGTACCTAGAATTTGTGTCTCAGCACACAAAGAGTCATGGAGCCAGGTGAAAGGAAACATATTAAAGGAAACAATGTAAGATACACCTCAGGAAGAGTCTTAAGTGCTGTCTGCTCTTACATTGACACTGACCACAGCAGCCTTCCACTTCCTTCAAACAAGGACAGTGACAATCAGAAATTATCACCATATGGAAGGTCTTTAAGTATTCAGCTATCTGCTCCAGAACTAGTATTCAGCAGCTGGATGCTCCTTGGAGACCTTCCAGCAGGGGCCAGTCACTGATGGGTCCTGGACAGCAAGAGAGTAATGCTGGTGTCTGCACAGGGGCACCCAGGCCTCTGGGACTCCTGGTTCTGGACAGGGCTGACAAATGTGGCACAGGTCATGTGGGAAACATGCATCCTTCAGGAATAACAACCAGAGGCCAGGCTATCCTATGATATTCCATGTCACCAGATGACAATGCTGAGGCCACTGTATTGTAGCATACATGGTTTTTCCCCTTCTAAAGCCATTTACTTTCTGGCCTGCATTTACTGGAAAAGAGAAGACATTAAATAAAGAAACTCACATTTCACCCATTCTTTGGGTTTAGCCTGCCATTCTTACTTTTCACAAACACTAGTGTCACTTTAATATTGCTGCTTCATTACAAATAAGACCAACTTACAAAACAGCATATAAATTTGAACAGTTTCCCCACTTCGAGCACATTTTCAAGTTGCCAACCTTAAAGCCTTGAACAGAAATTATCTTTTAGATGCTGAGTTATAAACAATTACAATACATCATCAAAACATACGAACAGACATAAAAGCTCAAAGCCAGACACAGAACCGGCACTGGTCCATGCCGAGACATGCCGGCTGGGGTACCTGACTTTCCCTCCTTTCCCTCAGAAGTTGTTTCTTACTCTGGAAGAACTGAGAAGATGGAGGAGTGGGGGCTGGAGGGAACAGCCTTTTGTGGTAGAACAGGAAAACAAAGTCATGCTTGTGCTTTTACAAAGCCAATCCTACGTGTCTTATCATGAGAAAATTTCTACTAAGCAAATTCCAGCATGCGAAAAACCGTCAAAGAAGATAATAAAGACACTGCTGCATTCGGACTATGCATTAACATGCTGCAAAAATATGGGAGGATGCCACCAGGTAAACAAAAACTGCTCAAAAACGATGCGTCACCATTATAACTGGTCCGTGAATCTTCACTTGGGTTTTGTTTATTTGTTTGGTTTTGTTGCAAGAGTGAGAGAATTGTGGCAAAGCATTGTCTAAGTTTGGTTTTTTTGATGTAAATCCAAAGCAGTTTTCAATTTCCTGTTATGGAATTTTCTGGGTTTTTTTCCAAAAACAAAACCAAAAAGACAAATATGACCTATGTGTGCACACATGTATCTAATAAAGAAGTATTGTTTTTATTTTAGGAAACCTTTGCATGCCAGAATAGGGGGAAAAAGGAAAAAGAAATTGAAGAATTAAAAAAACAAACAAAAAAAACCAAACAAAAAAACCCAAACAAAAAAACCCAAACAAACAAAAAAAAGACCACAAAAAAACCCAAAAAAACCCACCCAACAATAACAACAAAACAAACAGAAAAAATCCCCCAACCCTTCATCACCTCTTCGTGCTCCAACAAGAGCAGAAACTGCTAATAACTAACATGTCAGATAAAGCACGTGGTGCTTGGCAGCTGTACCAGAGTGGGTTACAGCTAAACATGGTGGGTAACAGACCATAAGACCAGGGTGGAGGGTCATTACACTGTTTACAACAAAATTAGACTCTAATTGCAAATCAGTAATAGCCTACTCTTTTCATCAGATTTATGAATCAAAAATTCTAAGTAAATTTTGCATACTGCAAGAGGGGCAGAAACTCTGATTCTGAACAGAGATGTTCATGCAGGTTCCACAGAACAGATAAGGGTTAACCCGTAAGATTTGGCTAACAGGAAAAGAGCTGCCTTGAAATCAGATTTGAGGGAGGTTTTGAGAAGTGAATGTTTTGTTGGCTGGTGGTGACTGAAGGAGAATCCTCTCAGGGTTTCACTTCCGTGCTGCAGTAGTTTGGGCACTTTCAACTCTCATGAATGAAACCCCAAATACAAACCACATGCACTGAAATTTAATGGGTTTGCTTTATGTAGGGCTGGGATGAGTAATATTGTCTTACAGTGACTAGTCCATCCAGATGACATTGAAGAGGCTCCAAAGCTTGGATAAGAAACCCCTCATTTGGCTCAAGAAATTACAATCTTTATTTTGACCAATGCAAGATGAAGGATCGCATCCTTGCAAAAATCCCTATGGCAACTAGGTTCTTTGAGAACATGTTTCATTACAAAATTTTGGTTTATTTTTAAACATTCCAGTTCTGTTCATCAGCCTATTGAATCCTCCCTCCGGAGGCACACGTGTAAGTATGCAGAAGAGAGAAGCCTGGGAAGGAAGCAAGAATGTAATTAAAAACAAAAAAGCAACACTTCAGTTGGCTCGTTTTCCTCTGCTGAATACATACACCACACAAGCTGCTATTCCACACTTTATTCCACTCCACATATTGTCTTTACAAGACTACAGTTGCCAGCTGAAGGCAGGATGCAGACCACATAAAATGGTTGGCAACTCATAAGCAAGAGAATGGAAAAAAATTCATCCAGATGAGACTGGGAGAAGAGTTTCTGAGAGGAACACAGGGTATTTAGGGTTGGAAGGGACCTGTAGAGGTCATCAAGTACAGCCTTATGTTCACAACTAACAGAGCATCTGAAAACCCCAAAACTAAGTAGTTGCTGTAATAGGAGGGGTCAGAGCTATATGGGACATACCCATGAAGCACAACACAGCCTAGTCTGCCAGGACACAAACAAGCTGATGGAGAAAAATTCAAGAACAACCAAAAACCCTTTCAAGGAATTTCATATGAGGGAAAATGAAATCAATACCTTGAACAGCACTCAATTCTGTGATCTGCGACTCAAGTTACAAGGCTATATATTTTTCCAAAAATTAACAGTTAAGTAAGTGGTGAATGGCAGAGCCTTTAAGTTTTCAGCAGTGCAAGTCCACCTTCTACAGAGAAAGGAGACTGTACGATGTGGCTGGCTGTCATTTCAGTGGAAGGGAATAAGTCTTTCAGGAGACAGGCTAAAGTATTCAGGAGGGTATTAAGCTAATGACAAAAGACAAGGGTGAAAATGAGCACTCATTTAGCCAGAAATCAAGATGTCAAGATTAAAATTAATCAAGGTACCAAGGGACTCAAAGAGAAGAGATTCCTTAATTGTGTAGACTCTAATGCTATGAACACGAGTAATAAACAAGAAGTGGAATAGCTCATTTAATACACAAATTAGTCCTGACCAGTATTACTGAATCTAGTGGAAACATTCATATGAGAGCTACAATCATTTTGTGTATCAGTGACTGGAAAAAAATACAGTCATGAAGTCTGTCAGTGACAAATGACTGTTGACATGGTAAATAAAGATGACTGCTTTGTACCAGTGACATGCTCTCCATCCTTAGATGGGCTAGATACAAAGATTATAGATTCTAAAGCAACCACATACAAGGCCACACATCTGGAAAATAATTGATTAAAATGAAGACTGTGTTTTGAGAAACACTGAGTGGAGATGACTAAGTTTTATGGTGGGCAAACAGTGGCTTAGAAGTTCTGTGGAGGTTGCAAGTATTAAAACAATTAAAGCAGTTTGTCTACACAGAATTGTTAAACTAGGGAAATTCAGATTAGAAACAAGGCTCTCAGTTTCAACAGAAAGGAGCATTAGATTCAGGCTGGTGGCAGCATCTCTAATACAGCAGAGCTGACATTTGTTCAGGTATTTTCCCAGAAGACTTGCTACAGTCTAAGACTCATCACGGGATGTGGATGGGTTTAAGTACAGGGAAGTACTTGTTGGTGTTATAGAGAAACACCTCTGGTGGTGTTACAGAGAAAGGTAGACAAGAGCAGCACCTTGATCTGCTGTGTACCTATGTATCTGTGCTATTAATGGTTGATTTGCCTTACCTTCACAGATCAAAACATCTGCATTTATAATTACTAGATTTTACCATGCCTGTCTCTGCTGACAAGTGAACTAACTTCTACCTTCCAAGTTCTCTCTTTTTTTCTTTTGTGATAAGGACTTAGTAGACTCCAGTAATAAACATCTCCCAGAACACTGATAAACTCTCAGGTGTTTATGTCCTGCCAATGGCAATGTTGCCGAGTATACCTTCCTTCACTATGCAGTTATGTCTACTGTGCTACAAGTATTTTGATGACTGAGACATTATAAAACCGTTCACCAACGGAGTACCATGCAATTTTCACTTTGTAGCCTACAAGAACTGACTTGGTTTCTTAGTCTGGCAAGAGGCTGCCAGCATCAAAAAGTGAAAGAAACAACATTGCAATCTAATTCATTCTCTTTTTGTAAAACCTAAGGGGAAAAAATCTCCCTTCTCGACCCTAGCAGTGGTGTCTCCTCAGTCTACAGAGGAATGGAAATATGAGGAGGTCTAGTCCTCCACTGCTTTGCAGTGTCTGATGAACATACAAAACAAGCTGGGCTGACACGCCAGGACATCTCATGTCCACAAAACTTACTGGAATAAAACACAAGCCAGCAGTGAACCTTTGGCAAATGTCAGCAGGTTGCTATGGCTCAGAGGAGAGGTTCGGGAACCACGCTGTGCACGTGACTGCACAGCTGAAGCAAGTGAAGCAGAAGAACTGTGTTTGGTGGTAACCAGGCCAGGGCTGAGTATGGAAACTGCATGTGCTCCTGTTGGGTCCCCACAGCTTATCAGAGGCTTTGGGGCACAACTACTGATGTGGCCACTAGACAATACACCCAAAAAAGATTCTTTTTACTATTTCATAAGACTCGAGTCATTAAGGCTAGTCTGAGAAGAACCCTTAAATACTTCCTCCTTATTTGCTTTTGTTCCTTGATACTATCTAACTTAAGACAAAATACAAAGGATTAATATAAATTCTTCAGGATAGAACTCTTTTATAGGAGCATATACACACATACACATATATATGTATTTAGCACTGCTAATTATAGTTATTTATCTTGCAGTTACTGCACATTACATCTGTTGCTTATTAATGCATACAATAATTATATTCTATCTCTGTATCTGTTTTCTGTATGCAGGCCTGTTGAGTTCTTTCTAGAGAACACAGTCAAAACAAGATAAGTCTTTTACCTCCTGTCTAGAACTCCTTCCCTGCTCCTAAAGTTTAATCTCTTTTTTCCCCTCTAATCACCTCACTCCTCCACAACCATCTTCTAAGCCACATCACAGCCACTTTTCTTACTCTCCTTGCCCTTTCTCTCTTTTTCCCAGTCGGCTTTGGTTTGCCCCTCTCTAAAAACAAAATCCCACTTGTGTCCATAACTCTCATTCTATCTTCCTCCTTGTTCACAGCTAAACTGTATCCAATCTTCCATACCCCGTTGCTTTGGGATTTCTCTTCACTAAATCTTACCTACATTTTACTCTCATACTGACCTAGTTCAGAACCAATTCCCTCCAATCACAGAGAGACTTCAGTCATCTCTCAAATATCTCTCATAGCAGTCTGGCTGTGGTTAGACAGTAGAAAAGGATGACAAATACTGTAGAGGTGGGTAGTACCTTCTTTGTTATTTTATTCAAATTTGAAATCTGGGGTGGTCCTCAGGTTCCTCCAACCTCACTGTAAGATTTTGCCCCTAGGCCACCTCTGACTCCTGCTTCTTCCTTCTGCACAATGTCTCAGAGTTTTGCACTTCCCTGAGCTTCCTGCCACTCACCTACACAGCTGAACGCAAAACACCAGCCTCTAAGCCATTCATTTTCATTTACAGCAAGTTCCTTTACATTGGCTTTAATGAGTACAAAGCTGATTTCACAGCCATTCAGAATGTGGGAGCAAAGAGCGTTTTCCTAGCTTGTCACTTTGGTCCTGTCACTTTGCTTTACATCCTTTGATGGCATGCTCTTTTGTTTTGCCTCAACCATTGTCTCCTCTTTCAAAGCCTATCAAAGCCTACCACACTATGCTTTCAATCTCATTGGCTTT
This sequence comes from Scytalopus superciliaris, assembly GCA_013400415.1. Lineage (NCBI taxonomy): Eukaryota > Metazoa > Chordata > Aves > Passeriformes > Rhinocryptidae > Scytalopus > Scytalopus superciliaris. The sequence goes on along the minus strand of VXBX01003755.1, from coordinate 137,310 downwards.
AGGAAGACTTCAGCAAATGCATATGCACTTGCTTCCATCAGGGCCTAAATATGTGTTCTTTAGGTTTGGTCACGCAGACCAGAGAAATCTGTCCACTCCCAGACTCATTCATAACTAGTTTTCACCAGTGAAACTACTGACATGGGCTGCCTTCTGTTCTCTTACAGGTTTGCAGGATGAGAATCAGACCCCTCAGAAAATCAGGAGCCAGTGAACACATCTGTTCTAGTTTCAGAAGTACTAGGGTTCTACAGTTTTCCTTCTGTAAGGGAATAATTACTTGCATAACTCATTTATAAAAACTCACTTGTCCTTCACTAAAAGAAAGATCCTACTTCTTACATCCCCTTCCTCTGCATAACACATAGAGTCAGGGCACCTTGACATTCAAAATTATACACCAGAAATACTGAAACACCTCTTCAAGTATTCATTCTAATTGCTGTCATAACCTAGCCCCAAAAAGCCGGTTAGCTTTTTCTCTACTGAAGAAATAAAACTTACGTTCTTTTCCATCTCTACAGTCATCCATTTGAGTCCAAACTTTCATAGAACTGAAGGCACAGGGATGGGGGACTTGTCACCAGTTATTGACAACCACACAATTTTTTGTCTCTAAATCACGTTCACAGGTACCCAACATTTGGTACCACTATGTCCTCCTGGGCTTTTCCCAGCCTTTCATGAATTGTGAGACAGCTCAACACACTTTCGGTTTTGGAGCCAGTATCTCCACTGCAAACTTAGAATTTCATAGGTTTAATGCTAACTTATAAAATGTTAATTAAAACCAATGCAGAAAATGTATCTTCTGAAAACAAAAATTGTTGGTCATCCCCAAATCATTAGTGGATACTGAGAAATCAGTATATGTCTTCCCTTCTAACTCTTGTAACCAAGACAGGTCTTTATTTAGTGAATATATCCCAGCAGACGCCTGCAGAGAAACAGCCCCGAAGCATGCGCTGGGTTGGCTTTTCATCACTGCACCCCACTGAGATTTGTAGAGCAGAGGACTGGTAGGTGTGAAGGTTCATTAATGTTTAGGTCTCTCCCTTTGCTGGTCAGTGTAATGATACAACACAGACCCAAAGCCACGTGGCTTCTGCCCTGCCTTTTGGTTGGGATCTGGACACAACCACTCGTATCATGCGTTATGCAGAAAACTATCCCAGCTTTTGCCAGACCTGTGGCTTTCAGGTTTCTGTCCCCAGAGCCACCCAACTACACTGGCAGATCAAGGCATTTTTCAGGACTGTGAGAATTGGCAATCAAAGCAGCAAACCATCAGCAACTCCAGCACTACATGCAAATTACAGAGCATGTGAGACCTCAAAGCAAACAACATAGTGTGTAAATAACTTCAGGGAAAACACACAGAGGAAGAGATCTATTTGTTAGAGGAATAAATTATTCCTGTCTTCTCAGGTGCAATGGAGCAGACCTTGGATTCCAGGGCAGGCCCACTGCAGAGAAAGGGGCCAGCACACACTGTTGTCCCATCTCGCTGTGCTACCAAGACTGGTGTCTTTGCCAAGAACCGCGACTCTATTACTGATAAGCACAAAAACCCGCATATAATTAACTGCAGTACCTGCTTAGAAAGGGAGTAGTAAACTACAACCTCTTGAGAGATGTGGTAAAATAAAGGTACAAAAAGTTTCCATTGCTTCTGAAAAATCCAAGATGCAGTTCCTTGGCATATCTAACCCTGCCACTGTGCAACACCACACAAGAAACCAGACACCAAAATAACACTAATTATTGACCAATCTCTTCTGCTATTGTCAAAGTTGAGGGGAAAATAAACTGAAGTGACAATGAAAAGAGTTTTTGTAATGCAATTTTGCTGCTGTGACAGTACATGAGAATAGACAGATGACCAGACAGCTTGTCATTCAAATCCATCATAACACACAGCTAAAAGGTTTAGCAGGTACTTTTTTTGCTATATATTCACTATAAAAGGAATTGAAATTACTAGCTTCAAGAAGACACTGAAATTTATGTGAGGTCAATAGTATATGATAGTCCCATATGTCCAACAAGAGAGCTTCACTACGTACACATTTAAGACATTTAATCAAATTTCCTTTGACTGAGACACTCCAAATGTCCTGTTGATCATCCCCTCTACACCCACAACATCTACCTCCTCTGATCACAGCAGCACACAGTACAACTGCTTTTCACTGGACTGCTTGGAAAATTTCTCTGTTGTGTCTCCCTAGAATGGGGCTGCACCATCCAACTCCTCCTGCTCTGCAGTATCAGTATTAATCCCCAACATCCTTAATAAATGCAAACACACATTTCTCCAGAGCTCTGTTCCCAGAGCTTTATTTTGCTAGTCATAACCAGAAAGATGTGGAGATTTCTAGAGTTACTCTATGCTAGAAGGGAAAATATGCACACCCAGGGACTTGCAGTCACTTTTTGCATCTAGTTTTAACTTTTATTGGTCTTGGGTCCTCTGAGAGATCAAAGTCTTACCTGTCCTGCCCTCTCACATTTATTTCTCTGACCCACAAAATCCCTCTGCTGTAGCTTCCAGCTTAAACTTTCATCCTAGACAGGACCCTTACTGAGAAAAAAAAAAAAAAAAGGCTATTCAGCTCTCCAGTCATTCCCCCCCAGGTTTTCTAATCTGACAGTAAAACCCCAGGGCTGATGCATCTCACCTTCAACAGCCAGCTCCTTTGTTCTGCAGAGGGAGCATCACCATTGCACATTCCCACAGGAGATACTGGAAAAATTCTCCTCACAGCTGTCCTGAGAAATTTCTACCTGTTTGGTGAACATTTGAAGTTTGGAGGTTGACAATGCACCTCTCTGCAAACACCAAAATCATACCATGATGCAGCAATGATGTATTCAAGCACAGAAAGAATCCTCAAATTGTCACAGTGTTGCCTCAGGACTGTCGTGCCACAACAGACAAATGGTCCTGCTCATCCAACACCCTGTCTGTCAGCAACCACTGATGGATTCTTCAGACTAAAATATGAAAAGGTTATTTTCTTTGCCTGGTATTATGGCAAGGTAGCAGAGGGCAAGGACTTTGCAAGTTGGGGCAGCAGATGATCTCTTTGTGCTATGCCAGGTGAAGTGAGAAACTAAGGAAGAATCTTTGCAGAAGGTGTGAGCCTGTTTGTTTCTAGGCAGAAAAGTACTTAGAGATCCTCAGATCAAATATGATACAGGAGCACAAATTATTACCATTAGGGCTTCCCTAGATTTGAATGCTGTACCTTATTGTAGAAATACCTCAGTCTTTACTGCAACTAGCAGAGCTACATGTTATTTTTTCTAAATGCACCATAAACATACTTCCACTTCTGAAGTTAATCACAATTGCCTTACAGGAGATTAACACCATAAAGCACTTTCACAGCTGACGTGTCTTTAAAAAAATTCCCAGAGTTAAACTTGTATAAATAATGTAAGTGACAAGGAATATAATTATTAAATGTTGTCATTTTGGAAGAAAATTAATTAGCGATAGCTGTAGCTGTCTTGTGTCTATTTAAGCAGTGTGCATCTCAATTAAAATTTAATTGCAACAGATTCAGTCACAGCAGGGAAAAGTGATGGAAATGAAAAGCAGTCTGATCCTATATTGCTGTCTACAAGAGAAAGTCTAGTAGAAACTATGGGGGAAGGGGAGGAGAGAGGCATGAAGGTAAGAAAGCAAATCCACAGAGCCATGCTGCTTCCCAGCCTGGATGCACAGCTCCAGTGGGTTTGTTTCCAAAGCAGTTGACTGGCATCGGACACCAGCACCAACAGAAGCAAAACCAGCTGCTGTTGGAAGAGCTGTTGCTTCATGTCACAGCAGATGAGTTCACACAGCCACTGTAGTGTGAGAGATGGCATCATTCTCCACATCACTCCCTTTGCTTTAATCACCTCCTTGAAGACATCCTCGAGAACCGCTAAAACTCTGACAAGGACCAAGTGGGGCCTTCCTTAAGGAAGAACCAGAAAGTTCTTGAAGACAAAGCCCTTCTAAAGCTCTGGTCAGTAGAGGTACAAAGACGTGGTTTCAAGAGGAATAGTTCTCTCCAGGTAACTTGGAGAAGCAGCCAGGATCCCATATGGCTTTGGACATATTTTCTAACGGAGGCTAAGTGTGACTCAGGTACTGCCATCATTCCCATGTGGAGGATTTTGGATGTCCATGACAAGACATTTCAAAGAAATTATACAGTCAGAAGGTGTTAGATACCTGGCCCATCTCTGCACATACAAGGTATTCCACAGTGTCCCTATGAAGTCCAGCAGTCAATTTCACTACACTCTTTTAAAAATGCTGTCCTATGTCTTAGCCAAAGTACTGAAAATAGATTTTCCTCCACTGTTCATTTCTCAAGATTCAAGTTATCTACAACCTGCTTACTTAAATGAATAATTCACATCTCAAAAGGGAGTATTGCTGCAAACGATACTGAAACTGAAAAACTATGCAGAGTCCTGAGTTCATTTATGACAAGTAAATAAAACAGGAAACAAAATGATATGTTCTGGCCTTAAAACCTGAGCTAATTATAAAATACTTGCTGAATATAACATCATTGAACTACATATATATTCTTGAAAGACTTCTGTTAGGACTTATTCAGCTTCCAAATGAGAGAAATATATTCCCTCCGAATTCCCAGGGCACATTCTCAGTCAACCTGAAAACCAAGTTATATTGTTTCTGACTGACATCATAATTATAATGTAAATTTACAGTACTTGATCATTTTGTTGATGATGCTGAAGTCATATCAGAATCCAACTCATTCTCCTACCAGTATCCAGCTCTGCCCAGTCATAAAAAATTCTGCTTTCTGCTGTCATAAATAGGGAGAGCAACCTGAAATGGTATATTCATACTAAGAACAGAGATAGTGATGATGATAACAATCACAGTCTTAATAACAACATTGTCAGTCTTATAATGCTACTAAGGTATGATATAGTGTTATTAAGATTTCATTACAATTTTGTACTCATGATCTGGTTCCAGCTTAAATACAGAAGTCCAGCTGGAGTCTTAGATTAAAAGTGAAAATAAGCATGCACACATGATCTAGTATGACAGTCTGCAGTTGCAACTCTGATGGAGCCAAATCCTTCCTGGTAGTTGCAAAAAAACCAAACCAAACCAAACCAACCAACCCAAACCCCCCAAAAAAATCAGAGCTTAGGAAGTTCAGGCTGGGTGCTGAGAAAAGTTTTCTCTAGGAAGTTCACGAGAGGCTGAGGCCTGTGGAGGTTTGCAAGACTCCACGAGACAAGCCTCATCCAACTTAACCTAGTGTTGATGGTGGTCCCCATTGGGGCTGGAGGCTGGACTAGAGCCCCCCTCAGGTCTCTCTCACCTCAGATTTCTAGGATTCTGTGATTCTACGCAAGTGGAGTTGAGAAATCTTAATGCTCTGGAAGATCATCCAGTTAGCCAAGGATTCACTGCTTCTGCTTGAAATGTTCAACATTAACCAATTTCAGACTGCCTATTCCAAAGGTCACAATCACCAAACTACAGGGAAGCTGCCACATTTACCATTGTGTTTTTTTGCTAAAACCAAACGCAGTTATACTTGAAGTAATGTGCGAGAACCTGCATCAAAGGTGTAACTGATGATGAACAAGCTGAAACATGAATTCAAAATATTACTTCCTTCTTGAAAAACAAACCAAAAAAATAACCCCCAATTTTTCACTGGAGAAACATTTAACTTTCAAACAACATGACCAGTAACTTCTTTCTTTCTGCAAAATAATCCAAACTGGGGGGGAGGAGGGCAAAAGAAAGCAAAAATCTCCCCAAAATCCCTCAAACTCATTTGCAAAAGTCTACAATATTTTTTTAAAGGTTATCAGATGTTTTCTATCTCAGCATAGCTAAAGCCCAAAGAAAAGACAGCTTGTTCACTGGAACAGACCCTGATCTAACAGATCAGACACAGAAAGCACGTGCCGCTCTGTGTACAGCACTCGCAGCTTATGTGTAAGTTCCCAAATATTTTCAAATACACAGAATAACAGGGTGCCATTTTTTTAAGCCCTGTTCAGTTTTCTGCATATTAACATACAATTACATGCAGGTTTTCCTCTGCTTTTGTCAGCTGCTAACTGGGACTTGAGGCAATTCTTTTTTCAAACACTTTTCAGCTCACCATAAAGCTACATGCATATAACTTCAGATCCTGAATCTGACTGCCGAACATACCTTTCATCACATTGCATTATTTGGTCTTCATTTAGCTGTCACAAAACCATTTCCTTTCGTCTACAGATTAATTACAGCCTGGTGAGGTTTCAGCACAAATACCTTCGCCCATTGGAGCCTCTGCAAAGACACAGTGATTCATGCAGTATCTATGCCTCTGGAAGGGAAAATAAAGCTGAGGCAGGACATGCAAGCTGTGAGTGGATCCGATATCAAAAGAGCTGGAGCCTCCAGTGAACACCCAGCCATACCAACACAAATAAGTTTCTGCACGACTTGTACAAGAGCCACAGCTAAACACGAACCACCGCTTTAGTTCGGCGCTAAGCTGATTTAGCTACACCATTCATTCATCCAGGACTAAAGATGACAAGGCAGGAAGCGTCACTCAGTCATGAATTATATGTGACACAAAAAAGCCACAGGTGTGGTTTGAGAGACTATGCGTGCAGCCGCCGCAGCCTTGGATTCCAGTTAGCTGCTGTAAGTAACTATGGAAAATGGACAGTGGGAAACTCCGTAGAAATGCAGAGAGCAAAGCAGTCCAAGAACACTTTCCCACTTGTTCAAAGCAGCAAGATACACCATTTAAACATGTGTCAACTGTATCTGATGACGACCATGTCAGTATATTAGGTCTGGATGGTTAGATACAAAGGGCTCGATTCTTTGCGGTGCCAGAGCCGTGCTGTCAGCGAGCTGGCCGCCGCTGCCAGCCTCGCAGCTGCCTGCTGGCCACAGGCAGGGCTCTCCACCCCGATCCCACTCCCGCCACAGGCAGCCCAGCTCTCACACACCAGCTTGGTCTGGCAGCACAGCACGGAGCACCCTGGCCATCGCCCCGCTCCCCGGGGCACCGACATCCGGGAGTCTCCTCTGCCTGCCAGGATGGAGGGGTTTGCCCTGAACTGTGGTCAACCCTGTGGTTTCTGCCACTTTTTTCTTTGAGGCGTGCTGAAAAGCTCCTCCCCTTTGAAAGCAATGGGGTTTAGAGAAATAACTGCAAGGATTTTTGCATATTAAAAACTCAGATACACGTGCTACGTAAGCCATAGCTTCTAATACCTGAAACGAGACAGAGCAGGCCCTGACTTCTGACCGAGTCTGGACCAACTCCTCTGTGGTCTTGACAAAGCCACTTCTCTGCCATGAAATCTTGGCAAAAGTGTCCTTGACAGTCCTCTCCTGCCAATTTCTTCCACTGCGCAAGTGGAGCTGTTTTACCAGCTGCTGTGGGTGTGCACGAGGCCACTTGTGTGGCCCGTTTGGGAAGTAAGAGCTAAGCAAGGGATCATGGATCCAGCTGAACTCATCCTTACAATCACTGAGAGCTAAATATATCAGCGAGGTTGATGTTTGCTCACCTTTACTCTTCAAGAGCAAAATATGCTTATTCTGGTGGCGAGTCAGCTCAGCCTCCACTCCCATATGGGAAACCTCTCTAAGTGCTGACTTCAGACAAAAAATTCTTCTTTAAGAGCCCTTAAAAATGGATGCAACCTTACCCTACACTCTGACATGTCCAGAAGACAGCATCTCAGATCCCCTGAAAAATCTCACATGCATCTGATCAGACATACAGAGCACAGATCTGGAGACCAATGTTTGCTGCTTCCTCAGTGATACTCAGTATATTTTTTTTCACTCTTTGGGGCAGAAGAGCTTTGTTCTTTGGTGTCAGTCTATTCCCCCCCACCAAGAGAGGTCCATCTGCTGCTTGGGGATGCTGTTGTTCTCAGGCAGGTACCCAGCAAGCTCCACCCAGCCACCAGGGACAATCCCAGCAGTATTTTGGCCTCAAAACCACAAAGAACAGCTAGTCCTTTCCAGTGTGATGTCCCTGCCAACAATAATCAACTGGTGTTTTGGAGAAATTACCAAAAGAGAGAGGTTTTTTTTTTGTCTGGCTTTAAATGGTATTAAATATCTGCAGCCCTCTTCAGTAACAAAGGACACAAAGAAAGGGGGGTGGGAAGTCCAGCTTCCTTGGTTGTTTTTTGCTGAATTTGGAAAGGTTCCTGGATAAAAGCTTTAAAAGCTGCAAGTTTGTAGAAGGCACATTAGCAATGCTTAGTGAGGAAAAATTAGTGAACCATGTAAGAAAGACAACCAACCCAATCCAGAGGATATAATCAATGGGCAAACTTCAGGAAGAACAATTCAGTAGGAGGAAGTATGCCGAGAGCCTTCAGACAATTCAACAAGAGCCACCCCGAACTCAAACCCAAGGCAGGTCACAGCGTAAAAAAGCACCAAGAAGACGAGATATATTTTAATTCATTAGGTCATATTTTACAAGAGATGGAGCCTCTAGGGAAGCCATTATGCTCATATAGATGTACTCCTGTGAAACAGATGAAAAAATACCTAGACTCCCTGATGCGAGAGGTCAAACAATTACAATTTCCTTAATTTCATATCCAGTTGGGAAATTAAACAACAGAACTATGAAAGCTTTACACTTCATTTTGAGGAAAGTGGCAATTTAAATTAATTTTTTTAATGTTATAAGAATCGATGAGTGAGTAGAGGAGGGGGCTTTTCCCCAGTGACTTTCCCCACCACCTTTTTTAAACAATCTTCCTCATTCAATGGGAAAAAAATAAATAAATAAATCAGAGGAACACAAAGTCTTTCATAAAAGACTGACTCCTTTGCAGACAAAGCACTAAGCATTGCTTCTCATGAAACTGTTTTATTTCATTAACAGTCTTCCCTGCATGGCTCAACAAGCTTTGTCCACAAAGTGCTTCCCAGAGTCGGAAGTATCCAGTAGTCTCTGTAAAGAAGCAGCACCCTTTCCTGATCCTACAACGCATACGAACAATTTAAAGGAATGAAAAAGGAAACAGAAGACCCGTCCATCCAGGTCCATCCTGGCTTGGGCCACATCATTTCTCCATAACTCCATGAGTTGAATCATGCTTATGCTTTTCCAGTCCCTACAAAGCTGGGAAAATGTTCAAGGGTTTTACTGGTAAAGAACTCACTCAAAGTCCTGCCCTTTGACATGGTTCCTTCTAAGCCTGAAGGAAGGTAGGTTCCCATAACGAATGAACATGGAAGAGAGAGATTTGGAGGGCACACCAAGAAACCTACGTGGTTTCTGCACTGGCTGCAGTCACAGCATTCCCACAGAGCCATCTCAGCAGAAAGAGGTTGCAGTTTGGGGTCATATACTGGTCTCTCACTGCTACTCAGAACACAATACACAAAACTTGATGGCAGCATCCAGACAGCAAGAGCTACAGCCAGGAAGAGCATGTCATTAGTAGAAAAACAAAGTAATGCTTGACACAGAGAAAACAGGCTTAGGATACCTGACTACAGGACAAAACCAGAAAAAAAATCCCAACAAAAACATGCTAGCACTTGTACAGAAACAGTGAAAATAAAGTCTGCACATACAGCTGGCCATTGGAGATAAATATGAGAAAATTAATTGAAAACCCTTTTTAGTGTTTCACTGGGGGAAAAAATATGAATAAGAGGGGGTGTTTTTTTGGTCAGAATTAGCCTGTGGAACATCTGCTAGCCGGGTTCAATGGAAACTGTTATCCTGAGGCTAAAGAGATTGGTTTTCAAAACTGTAGGCCTAAAACCAGCAAGGCTACAGAACTTACATTACAGAGCTGCAAACTCTGGCACCCACATGTGACTCTGCAGACATTAAAGATTTTCTAATTAAAGACAAGACCATTTGCAAGACAGATGATTCCAGTTTACTGTCAAGCCCGTTGGGACACATGACTGAACCACAGCTAGAAGCCTGCAGAGAGCAGCTCGAAGGCAGGCTGGGCCAGGACAGTCAGTCTGTGTCCCAGGATGCTTGTGCAAACAATGGAGAGAAAAGTCACCCGTCCGGAAGCACTGAAAACCAAAGTAATTTTTGTCTTGATGCTGCGGGTAATTGAAGAAAAGGCAACTCTACCTACAGTTAGGAGGACACAGAAACATCCAGTCAGAAAAGGAAAAAACATCAGCCTGACATTTGCAGGTGGCAAAAGTCTTGGTCTATATCTGCTCAGACCAGTCCCTGGAGATCAGCTCTCCTCCTGAAGCAGCTCCAGCTGCAGAATAATCCCAGATACTGATAAGCAGTATCACACAGCAGAAGGAAGACTAAACAGGGCTGATGTAAAGTGAAACTACTGTAAAACCAACTGAATAAAAAGAAAAATAATAATTAAAAATATCTAAGAGACAGTATCACTCAGGCTGTGTAGTAGCTGACATACAGGATTACCTCCAGGGACCTGGGAGGTCAATCAATGGATTTTTTTGCTGTACTCTCCTTCATAAATTAACTTCAAATTTATGCCTCACCAGCCATCACAAATGCAGCCTGTTCCAGCAACCAAGGAGACAACCTACACGAAACCAAGCCTGGGATGATGTGATCCCATTGTCCTACCTGCCCCCATTTTCCTTCCCATTCTCCTGTACTCACATTAATGCAATTACCACGTCAATCAATTCAGGGAACTGATCTAGCCAAAAACATGATTCTAGGAGGAAAAAAAAGAAAAAAAAAAAAAGATCAGTTTTCTACATCTGAATGTGTATATTGTATGATCACAGGAGTGCTAGAGGGGTACAGATGGAAACAGGATTGCAACAGCTGGATCAGTTTAAGTTGCCTTTGACCAACACCTTGAAGAGGAAAAATCCTAAATAACATCATCTCACATGAGTAGCAGAGACTGGGGAATCCTGGTGCAGGTGGAGGGGCCAGAAAAGCCCATGAAAGTGCCTTCACAAGGCACCTGGGACAACCTTTCAGCCTGTCAGAGGCTGAAATTTGCACTGTGGGACTCATGATGGTTTCCAGATAGGGTATGTGGACTCCAAGTCCCATTCTGAGAGCATCCCTGCAAATTTGTCATTGACCAAGAGCATTGCCCCAAGTACAGTGAGCCTGAAAGTCATCTGCCTCCCAAGAGAGGCCACCAGGCAGCAGCTGGAGAACAGCACAGTCAGGAGGAGATGTACAAAGCTCTAACTACTCTGCATTAACCTCTTCTCATGAACTTTATTGTAACTATTTTAAAGTCACTAATCATTGGTTTTAACAAAAACCATGAACCAGATATTGCCAGGGCCCGTAATGAACCCCTCCATGACAGCTACTCCTTTGGGGACCTTCTCCCTCTTGGCCCAACAACCCACTTCCTTCATTTCACACTGCAGTGCTCAAGTTCCTAAGGAAATTCTGATCTTCGAGAACCACAAAATTTAAATTTCCGTTTAAAATACAAAGTTCCCTAATACCAAATATCGCAGCATCTGAGGTTCTGGGTTGCTTTGACACCCCAGTAATAAAAATCCATGTCACCTAAATACATCTCCAACATGTCATGTTACACAAGGAGAAAAGCCTAATGACTAAACTAACTCTTAGTCACTTTATATTACCATCTCACTCCAACTACCATGATATATGGACTTGATGGCCTTGAAGATTGAGTATCACCCTTTTAAACTCCAACCAGACCCTGTATCAACAAATAAGTTTTACAGCACTTTGTTTCTTCACCTGTGAAATGAGGAAATCTGTGCTTTGTTAATATTCCTTTGTTCATGTTTTGTAAATGGTCTTAGAGAACATTTATCCCACTAAGAAGCACTGTGCAAATTATTTTTAAAGTTCCTGCAAAGTACACTGCGTAGGATCCATAAAACAACACTGCTTTTATCTCTCTCTCTGCATGCCGCTCTATCTCCCGCCTTAGCATAACAAAGAAGACGATGTTTAGGGCATCAAAACAGATTTTTTCGAGGATAAAAGAACAACAGCCAGTGGCTAAATAAATGTATATGGAAGCGGAGTAATCAAAGCACAGGAAATAGATTGGTGATGTCTCAAGTAAATCTCAAAGTCTTCCAAACGAAACATTCTTGGAAGCTGATATTGTCACCCTCCTAAATCACTGCTCATGGCTGGAAACCCTGCTTCCAGAAAATCATTTGGTGCCCCTTTTTGTGCGGTGAGGAATGTAAAGAATAAAAAAACTCCTGCAGCCCCGCATTCTTATTGTGGTTTCTAAAAGAGCTGGAAAAACCTGATGGAAAGCACAGCTTTCTGCGGACGGCGAGGAATTATTTTTTTCCAGGCGCACACGGCGAGGGCTCCCCCGGCCGCGGGCAGGGTGTGAACGCAGAGTCAGCCACTCACCCACGCGCCGCTCGATTTCCTGGATTTAGTGAGTGGTCTTTGTTGGAGCTGAAAGGCTGCAGCTGGGGTGGAGGATACAAGTTCACCAGGGGTTATTCAGCTCCAGACAGTCTTCATAAAAGCACAAGTAAGTCAGAGCAAACTTTCTTAATTTTTTATTTTTTTTTTGCCTCCCCCAAGCAATGAACTTCTGAACTCTGCTATTGCGAGTCGAGATATGACAGGATAGTAGAGGGCTGCTAATTTGCACTTTGCTGATCTGCACAGCCCATAATTCACACAACGCACACGGAGCAAACACATTTTTCCATACCGCTCAGAAAAGATTTAATAGTGGAGCGTATGGCTGAGGTCTCCTATTACTTGGACAGGTTTTCCAAAACACACAACAGAACGTCTACTATATCTGAAAACAACTAGTACTTTAAGGTGCTCCATATGCATCAAGCCCAGAAACAAAATACATTAGGTGATGTGTTAGCCTTTCATTTTTACTATGTACCTTTGCTTCATCACTAATGAGTGGAACTAAATTGCTTTTACAGCTGTGACTAAATTCACACAGGGGTGAGTTTCATAAAGGGGAAAGCTCCAAGACAGAGAGGTCACAAAGCAGAAAGGGAATAATTCAGACATTTCTGGTTTATTGATCACCTGCTGACAACTGCTTGGGTACCATTTAGCTCCTCTCCATAAGTGACCTTCTAAACAGCTTTTGCAACTGAGCTCTGCACTCCAGCAAGACTCCAAATCTTAATGGCTCTATAGAACCTTATTAGCAATATACTACACACTGCATATACACCAACACACACATAACAAAGGTCAGGAGCCTTGTCACAAGAGACTTCCAATGGAAAACATCAGGTTATCTACACTGGAAATGTCTGTGGCCATGCATCAGTTTGAGATACCTGCTCATAGTGGTGGGTCAGAAAGAACACTGCCTCTTTCCTCGCCAGCTATCCAGGCAGGCACTCAAACTCCCCAGCTTCTGTGGTTCCCAGGCAGGCCCACCTCATGGAGTCCTTCTGCACCTGGGACCCAAAATGCCCAACCCAGGCTGCTGGCAGGAGCAGAAAGCTTGTGAGCTCTGTGAGTCCAAGCTCTATATGAAGCATAAGAGGGCTTTAAGCCCCCTTCTCTGAGAGTCAGGGCAGACAGCTGTTCTCTTTCATTTCAGAATAATCAGCTAAAACCAGTTCTTTTTTTTTCTGCTTCCAGAGCAAAAAAATGTATGGAATTTCCTTTCTGTTAGACACTTCTAAGAGCTCTGTTGGGAAACAGAGTGAATTTTCCCAAAATATTTCCCCCAAAACCAGAAATATCAGTTAGCACTAGCTCCAATTATATGACAGTTCATTTCTTGTCAGATAGATCCATCTTATCCTTGGGCAAGTCCCTTTACAACCTTTTTTTGCTCCTCTTAGTCAAACACACAAGCTTCCAAAGACAGAAGAATCCTGTATGTGAACTGCCTGGAGAGAAGGTGGTGATTCATAACACAAGGGAAAATGTGTGATAAAGCAGAGGAGCTTATCCCAGCTGTTGAAAGGGATGTGTAGAAATCCATGCACGATTAAAATGCCAGGTTTCCATTTTCTTTGGATATTCAAAGGGAGAGATGAAATCTTTGCATCCTGCCAAATTGTAGCCCAACAGGAATGCGTGCTGTTGTTTTGACAAACTGCAGCTTACTAGAGAAAACTTAATTTTCACATCATAAACTTTCCTTAAGCTTGGCTTCAGGGTTCATACTTGCAAAACCTCAGCTACAAAAATGTTATTCAAAACCAGGAAAGTTTAGGGACACCAGCACAATTCTGTGCCTGAACCACATCTCCAAAATCTAAAGCTTGGTTCGGCAGCTCTCAATCATCTCAAGTTGCACTGAGACACATGGCCTACCCAAGGTCCATGTTGCTTTTCACTGCATGTTACATATATATAATTAGGACCTTCTGGCTCAACCCAAACCAGAGTTTAAGATCCAGTTTGATCAATACCAGCAGTTTTCTCCTCCTCTCCCCACTCCCATACACGCATGTCCCTACAACAGCTATTAGGATTTATGGGTGTAAACCATAACAAAGGTAGACTGATTCAGGGAACCATCACTGGTTGGTTGCTAATTATTTCACCTTTACTCCTACATTTCTAAGGGAGTTTTAGCCTAGTCAAAGTCTCCAGCCTGCCAGCTCTGGAAGTCATTTGCAGACACAGCTGTGCTATGAGTAGAGCATGTTTGACACCTCCAGAATGGGCTGTCTGGTCCAAGGTAATCCAGAAGCAGGATGCATGACCTCACCAGTGAGCTGCCAGGACACTGCTAAACCTGCCTTGCTTATCTGATGCTAACTTAGAGGTGCTGGAGCTGCACCTCACCCCTCAGCACACACCAGAGTCCATCTCCAGCACTGCCCTTCCCTCCTGGCCATCAGGAGAGACACGGAGGACACCACTCAGAGTTACAGCCATTCAGTTTCTCATCCTGTCAGAGAGAAGTGACAAGAAATGATTCATCCAGAGTGGATGTACTGCAAAGACAGCTGATTTTCTGGACATCTCAATAAATCTTGGGAAATTTGACCTGCATTAGAATACAGTATCCTGAAATGCTGCCAGGTGGCCAAGACCTTAAGCAACATGTACCTCCAACTTCTGCAGGATGCAGTGGGACACAGGCAGGGACCATGAAGCAGTGGTCTAATTCCCCAGAGAGGGAGCCAAGGGTCCCCTTTCCCAGACATTATCAGGTTTCCTGATATCCCTGACTGTCCAAATGTGATTCAGCTTCCTAACATGAGCATCTGGTATATAATTCTCAAGCATTTCCTTAAAGTTTTGAGATGTATGGGTGCAAAACACTTGTAGGGAGGGATATTGATGGAAAGAACAAACAGCCTTAGCCCTTCAGTCACTGCTGGATTTGTTGTGAAATGAGAATGCAGCAATGGAAGAACTTCCCTCACCAATGGCTGGTGTTCTCTAAATTTTTTCATTAATGTGCAAAGTAAGTGAGTGAACTGTGTAGCTCTAAGCATAAGCTCGTTCACCTATAGCCTATGGCAGCTAGCAATAAATAAGTTTTTCCAAGGAAAATAATAGTAAAAAAGCAGCTGATGTAGTGCTTTTCTTGGGAAAACAGAACACAAAAGTCACTGAGAACCATGTTAGCACCCAACAAAACAGAAAGCAACAACAAAGTCTAACAAGCCAGAGCACTTCCTACTCTAAGAGATAAATAAACTTATGTTGACACAATGCACCTTATGACAGAATTACTGTTCCATTGCTTATTTATTCCTTTTTAAACCCCAAACTTGGCTTCAAACAGATCTTGCGGAGAGACATCTTATTTATACGTAAACAGAAATAAGGTACTGTTAGTATATACTGAGAGTATAGAAGGCCTAAATCCACTGCCGTGGAGTGCTTAAACTCAAAATCAGTTTTTACATGGAGTTACACAGACACTGGACTACAGCACATCAGCAGCACTTGGAGCCCTGAAGTCATTAGCTGAACACAGGGAATTTCTCCTATCGAAAGTTTACATCTGTGCAGACCAAACTAAAGAGCTTTCTTTGAAAGCTGGAAGAGATTTCACTGAAAACTAAATGAACATTATAAACATTTACTCTCGGAGGCCCACAGTGCTGGGCCAAGGAGCAGGATTTGCAGGAGATAAAGGCAGGCACTAGTATGGGAGTAATGAAGGATAAAGCCCTGGAAAAGACACAAAGCAGCAGAGAAGCTGTGCAACTCCTAGTAAAATCAGCTAAAAATTCCCTACCCTTTAAATGCTGATAAAGAAAATGAATAGTGTATTTTAAGTCAAAATAATCTAATTCCACTGCCTGGCTTTCACACACACAGGTTTATGTGTCTTCTCATATGGCAGAGGAAAAAGAAAGGTGTGTTCCTTGCACTTGGGCTGACTCCCTCAGTTTTGGCCTCTCCTCATGTCCTGCTAGAAGGGTTTGGGTGCTGATCTGTCCTTCTGAGGGGCAGTCAACAAGACATTCCTTTCACAGCAGAAGGAGAGCAGGAAAGACCACGCACATCTGAAACTCTTTTGCCATTACTATGGGGAAATGTAAGGAGATAAACTACTGCTTTATTAATCAAACATCCACAGCAAATTAATCCTTTCACTGCACAAGCTGGCTCAAGATTTTTCACTGCCCTCAACAGATAAGGAAGGATAGCAACATTTTTCCTTTCTTGCACTGATAAAAGTATGCTTACTGTGCCTTATAGTCCTCCACGCTGCACAGGTCGGCTCTTGCAAGCCAGGGCTTCTGGGAGCTGAATTTCTGCAGCTCCTGCTGGGATTGCATGGCTCCCATCTCCTTGGCCCTTCAGCTGCAGGTTATCAACCCAGACCAATGAGGTGAGAATACTCCAAATGCTACATGTCATAATACAGCCCATCTGTGAAGGATTAGCTCTAAAACATCAGCCTGCAAACTGACTGGTACAGACACACCTGCAAGGGGATAGAGGAGGAACAGGAAGCTGCAGGCACATATCAACAATTTGCAAGGATGCTCCAAGACCTCCATCAATAAAGAAAGTGGCCTGGACAGCTATGGTGACCCACAAATGGTTTATTCTGAGCTACTCTTTCCCCCAAACACTTCCCTCCGTGTGCTCCAGGCTCGGCTTTGCAAAGATGTAGTTCACTAGTGAGATTCAAAGAAGTTTGGAACAACAATTAGAAAAAACCTGACCATGTCTGTGCCGTTCTCTTGAGGAGCAGCTCACTGGAAAGTCTGCCTTGTAGAGATGTAGGGCCCAAGTCTACTAACAGAGGTGCAAAAGTACCATTAATCAGCCTCCAGGAAAAAAAAACCCAACCATGTCCCCTGCAAATGCTATTAGTGACCCCCAGCTGCATAATTAAAATTCCTTTTTAAGGTGGCCACAGAAATAAGGTAGGGAGGATAATTGATACTCCTGCACAGTAATGAAACCAAACAATTTTTAAAAAATAATTCTGGAGTCATACTGACATAAATGATTTATTTCTGCTGAATAAAAACCACTTAGATTAAGGTGGCAAACTTGAGGCAGCTTAGTGGTTATGCTACTCTCCTGAGACGACGGGGCCTGAGCACACATCCACTTTTGGTCTGGATGTGAAAAGTGGTTCAAAGCAAAGCTCTTCTCTCCAGAAGTGTGCTCTCACCACAGCCCTCAGTGACGGGAAGGGCTGCAATGAAGATACAATTGTTTTGACATTCCCCCACATACAAAATTCCCCTTGAAAAGCATCCACTAAATTAATCCAGTTCTGAGGAGACCAAAACTGCATTTTTTAGCAACAAAAATATTCATCCCCATGCAGAGGAGAATGAAACCCTTCAGCAGTTCATTTTTCCCACAGCCTGAGAGAGGATATAACTCAGAAATTTCCCTGAAGCATACAGACCTAGACTTCTTCAGGGACAGCACAAGGAATACAAAACACATTTACAAACAATTATAAAATACACTTTCAGCTCTTGTCTCATTTATGCTCCAAGAATGTCAGTGCTTTAAACTTTTCTGTCCTCCCTCTCTTCAACAGAATAGCCAAGTTGCCAGTGTATGCTGAGTGCTACAGCTGCATTTGTTTCTCTAATTACATGAATCTGCCATCTTCCCCGTGCCGAAGATAAACTACCATTTTAGTTGAGATACTCTAACTTGATTTACGCAGCTAGTTTACCTAATTTTCTAATTTAGCCCTTCTAGATAAGGAAAAGCAAAATGCATTCAAGACAGTCGCTCTTAAGGATAAAGAGTAGAGAAATGAACCTTTCCTCAGTTACTGTGGAGGACATTTTAAAATGACAGACAACGCAGTGTGTTCTGCCAGTAGGAAAGTGATCCTTTGACCTTAGTTTGCATTTCAAGTGAAGTGAAAAGCAGGAGAAGAAATGGGAGTTTCTAAAGAAAAAGTTAAGGTACAGTATTGTAGATTTATGAAAGACCATACACCACGTGCATCAGTGGGATCTTGTTTGTCCTGATTTCTTTGAAGCAAAGTGAGAGATTTCTTGGTTTTCACACAGAGCTGCAGTGTAACTTTGATACCTATTCCAGAGACCATAACTGAACTAACCCCCAAATGGTAATACTGCAACATCCGGATGGGGCGAAGTGCGGGAGGTAAAAGAAGGTCCTGATCAAAGAGCAGACACTACCGACCTGGCTGAACTTTCCATGCCAGTGGGGCCATCTGGGCTGAGCTGTGGCTCAAGGGGCTGCTCACACCCCCACCCTCACCTCCACTGCCACAACAGCAGGAGCCACTCCATCACACCCAGATGCAGTTCATGTGTGGAGAGGCACAGCAGTTTTGGTGTATGGTTTGCATGCCTCTGCATCAAATACATAAAACACCAAAGACATGATTTCAAACTGTCCTTAATAAAGACTCTGGAAAACTCTAGCTTCTCAGCAAACAGGGTTGTGCCCTAAGTAGTAAGCAATGGGACTACTGCTGGAAGAGCATCCCATGGCCTAATACATCACACTGTCAAAAAGCTTCTCCCATTATTCAACTGAAATTTGCCTTCTCTTAAATTTCATCCCATTACTTCTAGTTACACCCCATTGTACCACTCTAAATAATTCTTCATAGCCTTGGTGTTTACACCCTTCAGATATTTGTAGATTTATATCTCAACCACCCCATTTGTCATCCTTTAGCCAAGTTATCTATATTCAGCTCTTTCGGTCTTCTCTTGTAAGTCAATCCCTCAAGCTCTCTTGTTACTTCTTTTTTTCTCCCGAACTCTCTCCAATTTGTCAATCTCTATTGTAATGGAGTGAAGCAGACCTGAATGCATTACACTTCCTGCAGTTACCACTGCTATGTCCTCAGTCCCAGCTGCCGCCTCAGTGCAGGACAAGCAACCAAACCACACCTTTTTTTTTCCCTTGTGGTCTTTTTAGGTTACCAAAAGCAGCAAATTTGCAAGATCTTTATGCTCAGCTTTTGATTCCGAGGACCCTGGTGTCCCAATAGTTGCCACACCCTAGGTGTTACTCCTCTGGGCTATTTTTCCCCCAGATAGTTCTTCCTACTTGAATCCCATTTTGAAGTGCTGTGCTGCTGCTTGCAAGCACAAGTTACCTTCACCAAACACCACGTCCACCTGCCATGTTGCTTCTAGACTCGAGGGTTTATTTCTCCATCCAGGATGTCATGATGGAGACCTCCTTCATTATCACTTCTGTCAGTTTACCAGGTGCCATCACAGAGCATTTCTGTGCTTCTATGATTCCACCAGAGACTTTCAGCCCAGTAGGAAAGGGGATACCACACCACAACTTTCCCACCTATGTACTGAGTGGCATTACATATGTGCGTGCTAAACCAAATACTTTGCCTTTTAAAACAGTCTGCATGGTCACAGAAAACACAGTGCCCTGCAGAACCCCAGTGTAAAATGAAGCATAAACAGATGACATTCCTCCAGCACCTGTGTTTTCATAAAGCCAGCATCGTTCTTCCCTGTCCTGTGAACACGTCCTGCTGCACAGCTCCTCCAACAAAACTGTCTGGACTGCTGAAAAAAGCTGACAGGGGGGAAAACCACAACTGAACAGGTTCTCAGTTGTACAGGCACAAGCCTCGCAGCAGGACAAAGGCCCTGGAGAATAACCCTGGGCAGCAGAGCTTGTGGCTGGGGCAGGCACCAAAGCCCCTCCCAGTGACAAGGGCAGACCCCATGGAGGGAAGTGAGCAAAGGCACAGATGACTTCAAACAGAAGAGCTGCCTTTCAGCTTTCCTGGCTACTGCTGGTCTACCTGGAAGGAGACTGAGTGCTTTTCCAGACTGTGCGGTGATCTAAAGTGAACAGACCCAGTTTGAGAAGATATCCCATAAATCTACAGTTTGGGCTTAGAGCAGATGGGCACTCTTATCTTCAACACATTCACCCTGTCTCATATTAATCCCATGTCTTCACCACACGACTTTTGAAAAGCTATTTTGAATACTGATTAAAAATAGTCATTTCCCTTCCTAATTGTAACTTCCATTTAGAATCTAAAACCACCAAGTCACAGTGCTGCAGACAACCATCTAGTCAGAACTAGACACACTCTACTACAGGCATGAATTATTCACTCTGCTTTTCGGATTACATATACACTCAAGTTATTATAAAGCCCGGCTTTGTACAGACAACAGCAAAGCAAAAGTCTTTGAAAACTGTGAAAGACGCTGAAGTTCTGAAGCCATGTCAGAGATGCAGTCAAAGCCAGGTGGGACTGATCAGCTCCAGTTCAAGGCCTCTCTCCCCACAGCAGAAAGCATGGTGGGGAAGGACAAAAGCTGACCCCTCAGGGAACAGCTAAAAAAAGCATCCAAAAACACACAGCAAGCTCTGGCAAGAAGTTTGCATTTGCCATCACTTAAATTAACAGCAAAGGAATCCCCAGGAGAGAGGAAATTTGGACTCTGTCCAACATGCAAGTGTGCTGCGTGAGGAGCTGTGGGGGGAAAAAGAGCCACACACAAGCACTGTGGATTCAGAGGAAGCGAACATAAACTGCCAGCAACCCTGAACCTGTATAAAGGGTAGGAGCTTGGAGTTTGGCTTGACTTGACTACATCAACAGGTATTGGGAGAGAAGTTTATTGCAGGTGATCTCAAGCAGAATTGCCACTATCAGTCATCAGTTTGCCATGAGCCGTCTTTAGAAAACAAAGACTTTCATCTGTTAAAAAAAACCTGCCGTGTTACCTTCAATCATCTCAAAAGTTTACAAAAACTGAAATAATCTAAAATATCACAGTTGGCAATATAACATAACATTTGGAATAGTCCCCTTGCTATCTTGTGTGCTGGAGCTGCTATCAATTGCTACACAATGTGCAGGTCATGCTGACTTCCAGAAGACTCAAATCCCAGTCAGCACTCGTTTATCTTATGACAGAAAGGACAGCTGCTCTACTCTTCCATAATGACCTAAAGAGTTATGATGTATTATGGATTAAGTCCTTCAAAAACACCTAAACAGAAGTTTTTCTCCCCACAAAACTCATTACTAAGTTAAGAAGTAATTCAGTCATGTAAATTTAACTTAAGCTAGTAAATCTAATAACATCTTTCTAAAAGCAATAAAATGTTCAGACCTTAATCCTTTTAATTCACTGTTTATCCCCTTGGCACCTCCACTGTTTTTATTCTAGTCACTTCTGCTGTAATAAAAAGTTAATAAAAGAACACAAGTTGTTGGACAAGTTGAAGAGCTAATGAAGACTAGTATCCTACAGGTTTGGTGTCCTGCATCCCTTCTTTCCTCAACAGTATTTACCCCAGCTGCCACCAGGTTGTCTGGGCATCTGTCTCTTTGTGACTCCTTCATGTCCCTTAACTACATGTGAGCCAAGAGGCAGCACATGCCGTGGCTAGCTGCAAGCTAAATGTGGTTTTGCACTAGCCTTCAAGTCTAGCATAGAGAGCTAATAACTTCATATCCCAGCCTTCTCTTGTATTGGGGCACTGTCTCTTCTGCTGAAGATCGATGAATGTAAGGTCAAGATGTCCCTTAAAAAAGCAGACTGCAAAAGGCCTATGACCTTCCCACATAGTAATGCAATAGTTCCAAGATAATCCACACAGGCATTGCTGCCAACCAGAACTGTAACACATACATGTCCCACAAATGCTCCGAAAGTAAGGTGATCTTTGCAGACCACAGGAAGGGGTCTCTCAGATAAGGAAAGGGCAGGGAATGCACTGCTTTCTGAGAAGCCCCATGGGAAATAACCAAACTTACAACCAGTTCTTTCATAAATCAAGGGGATCAGGTTCAGGTAGCTTCTCAGGTACCACCATGACAATGTTACAAAGGAAAGGTCTGTACCAGCCATGCAAGTCCCAAACCTGGTGGACATTTCCAGTTTATAGCAGTTACCCTGCACACTTGTATGCAGACAAAGCACAGTGAAGTACATGTGTGTCACTGGCTGTCTGTGGAGCGCTGCAGGGTAGGCTGCTGTTCTGTTCTGTTCTAACACAAGCTCTGGATGGTTTCAAGGCATAGCTCCATGTCTAGCACATTAGCACAAACAGGTCACAGAGGTCTGCAAGAGAGGGAAACAGTAACACACAAGGCAGAAAGAAAGCCCTCTTGGTCACGTGATCTCACAAAGCAGTCATCACTCACTCCCTGTTATGAACCTGGGATATAAAGAGCAGCCATGCGCCCTTGATGAGGCTACCAGATTGGCAAAATTCACTGGTATTTCCAAGGAACTAAGCCATGGGTCCTGAGGGACCTGGCAGATGAAGTGGCTAAGCCTCTATCCATCATATTTGAGAAGCTGTGGCAGTCTGATGAAGTTCCCACTGACTAGAAAAGGGAAAACATAATGCGCATTTTAAAAAAGGAAGATCCAGGCAACTACAGGCTAGTTAGTTTCACTTCTGTTCCTGGCAAGATTATGGAGCAGATCCTCCTGGAAACTAGGCTAAGGCATATGTAAACAGAGGTGACTGGTGACAGCCGACATGGCTTCACTAAGGACAAATCAGCCCTGACAAATTTGGTGGTCTCCTACAACGGGGTTACAGCGTTGATGGGTAAGGAAAGAGTGACTGACACCATCTATCTGGACTTGTACAAAGCACTGAACACTGTCCTGCACAATCTTTGTCCCTAAATTGGAGAGACAGATTTGACAGATGGACCACACAGCTGATAAGGAATTGGCTGGATGGCCACACTCAAAGAGTTGAATTCAACAGCTCAGTGCCCAAGTGGAGACCAGCAATTACTGGCATTCCTCTGGAGCTGGCATTGGCACCAGCACTATTTAACATCTTTGTTGGTGACATGGACAGTGAGAATGAGTGTACCTTCAGCAAGTTTGCCAACAACACCAAGATGGGTGGTGTGGTCAGCATGCTGGAGGGAAGGGATGCCATCCAAAAGGACCTTGACAGGCTCAAGGGATGGGACTATGTAAACCTCAAAGTTCAACCAGGCCAACTATAAGATCCTACACCTGGGTCATGGCAATCCCAAGCAAAAATAACAGGCTGGACAGAGAACCGATTGAAATGAATGGATTCTCCTCAGCCCGAAGGTGAAAGACTTGGAGATGTTCATGTTCATGAGAAGCTCAACATGACCTGGCAATTTCTGTTTGCAGCCCAGGAAATCAACTATATTGAAACAAAAGAAGTGTGACCAGCAGGTTGAAGGAGGTGATTCCCCCCCTCTACTCCAATATATTTTTACCTCAATTCCATGTGGTTCCCCCAGCCCCTTGAGCCTAATCCATCCCTGTTCTCCAGCAGTCTCTCCTGAGACCCCCCGGTGGGAGATGAGAATCTTCTTCCTCCCCACAGACACAAGCTATACACTTCAACGAGTCAGGACACAGGAGTCATTCTCACTTAGGCTGGTGGTCCCAGCACAGGCACCTAACACGTCCCAGCAATATTTCTGCCAGTACAATACAGCTGGTTGCCGACTCTGGTTTGAGCACTGCAGTTCCCCAGTAAGCATGAGGAACTGGTGAGGAAGGAGGTCCCAGTCCCAGTGGGACTTGTCAAACCTATCTGTCAGAAACACCGCCTGGTGGAGACCCTGCACTTACATGGGATGTTGCCAGTTGTTTTTTTTAAAACATGGCATACCTCGTCATTCAAACATCACACTCATAATTACACCTAAATGAGAAACACAAACTTTCTATTATTGTTTTCATAGAAAAGCAATAAATCTTTCATTTCTACTGGAGAGAGAACTACAAGGCCAACACTCAAGATACAGACTGTGATCCAGCCTTTCAAATTGGATTTAAATCTAAGCTTTTGAGCAGACTCATTCATTTGTCAGTATGGCTGCAAACTAGGACATCAGATAGGACACCCGACACCTAAGGTCCCAGGCTGGTGGAAACACATAGCTGGATGCAGGCATTTGCATAAATCCCACTCATAGCAGTGTTTAAAAAAAAGAAAAAAAAAGGGGGGAAAACTAGAAGGAATACAAATGAAATGTGAATTTTCAGCAGAGGTCTATAGCACACAGAGGTGTGATGCATGTAGGATTCCTTGCACCAGCTGCTCTGGTCTTCCCAGCCTTCACCATCTACTCTTTATCCTAATGTTTTCACCCCAGCCAGTGACTTGCTTATCAGAGGTGTGATCTGAAGTTCTACCACTGGACCACCTCAATGCGCTTTTCTTTAGAAATCCAAGCATCAGGCTTTCCTGAGTAGTTCCTTTTTTTTTTTTTCATGCAGTGAACTTAATACAGATGTTGAGCAAAAATGCTGGCTGCGTGCTACCACTGCTGAAATCAGCAGACCTCCTGTGGAAGGCAGCCCTGGGGAACAGCTCTAATGCAAAGCAGCCTTTACCATTCATGATAGCTGCAGCACTGGGCTGCTGTTGCCACCTCTTCTGCCACATTCACCCTGGCACCACAGATCAGGACGGGAAGTGGCATCCCATGGCAGTGACAGAGTGACAGGCAGTACCTGATGGGTGGCTGGACTCTGACCTCCCATCTGCAGGCAAGTTGGCCATAAGTGGGTAAGCTCCATTGCTGTGGGTTACGGGGACAGGCAAGGCAAAGGGGGGACAGTTCAAAGAAACATTTTAGAGGCAAATGCCCCGGGAGCCACTCTCATCATTGGAGGAACCCAAGAGATCTGAATTAATTTGCCTGTTTGCTTTCAGTTTACTTCTTGCGACCTCACAGTAAACCGCTTAACCTTGTAGGCAATAAAGTGAAATGCCAGCATTTTCAGCTCATGCTATTCACACTACGCTCTAATCTAGTTTGCATGTCCAGTCCTGTCATTAGCTGGAGGAAACATTAATCCAAGACAGTAGAAAAGAAAGAGTAAAAAAATTGTTTCTGGAAACGCAGTGATTCTAATGGCAAGCTGTGGTGGTTCGTTATCTAGACCCACAGCCGAGTTAAACTGAAACATATTATATTTCATGAAAAAAAAAGTTTTAACCATATGTTTAGTCATTTGTGAGCTCTTGATCCTAACGCACAACATAAGCTGCAATATCAGTGTCAAAAGTGCCTGATTTAAAGCATAAGAGGCAGAGTTACATGAAGTCAAATTAAAATCACTTTTGCACGTTTGCGGGCAGAGACCTTCAGGTGGAGTGACAGGCACAGGGGAACATATCCTGGGGTCTGCACCGGACGGGGGGAAGAGAAAAGTTTATTTCATTAAAAGTTTTTCTGTGAGATTGGCTAGGGAGGAGATGATATAGCTGTGGGGGAAGACTGAGACAGCTAAAGAATAACACATGGTATGCTTTCAAAACATACAGCAACATGTGACATTCGTCTGCAAGTCTGGCGCTGAGGAGCCTGTGGTCTGGCAGCAGGGAGAATTTCTGCTTTTTATTTCTTAAATCATCGCAGGCATTTGAACTAAACCCCCCACCTAATAGTCTGAGGGGAAGAACATAAAATCAGATTTTACGTACCGTACTTTCAGTCAGCCATTTTCTCAGTGGATTTTTTTTATCCTCCAACTCATTTCCCACATCATTAAAGTGATGCTGTCTCTTTAAAACACAACGTGGTGCCGTGCCAAAACCTGCAATAAGAATCACTGGCACCAAAACAGTCAAAGCACAGAGCTTAATTCTCTACTTAATAAGACAATTAAAGAAGAGTATTTGGATACAGCAGTCTGCAAGTACCAACACAGAGCACTGATGTCTCCAAAGGCATGTTGATCTGAAGGCTTTATCAGAAAGCATCTGTCACAACCAGATGCCATCAACACCTGAGAAAAGTGGGAAATAAAGTGGGTTAATGTGGCTGTGATACACACACAAAGGTTTGCACTACCCAAGTCCCTGTGAACATTTTAGAGGGTGCAGGATAAAGTGCCCTGATGCAAAAATGCTTGTATGTTAAAATAAACTAAAATATACGTACACTCTGTTAAAAATAGTTTTGTGGAAATTATCCAAATTACAATGGAATTAAAACAACTGTGTATTTTGTGTCTTCACTGCCATAATGAAAGAATGGCTTATAGGAAGGCTGTTTTTAAATTCTGTGCTTTGACAGATGCTTTAATATACACGGATGAATTGAGGTACACAGACTAACACAGGCACCAGTGATTGCTCATACGGAGTGTCTTGACCATATCTGCCTCTAAGTTCCCAATCAAATAATTCTCAGATGTCATCTCCTCACAGGCTTCATCCTGCAGAGCTGAACCAAAGCTGGAGAAAAAGATTAACAGCAGCGATATAAGAACTAATTAGTCACTTGATTAGCTGGCAAGAAGACAAGGTCCTGCAGTTCTGTGACCTAGAAATGCCACCAGTGACCTTAAAACTCAATCTCAAGGGTATCTGGAAATCTGTAACCTCCAGGGAGAAAGAGAGAGAAACGGGTGATGCCTAAATTCCATTAGCTCATATGAGATGTTGAAACAGCGCAGATGTTAAGCCGAGGATAGGTGTGACATTTGAAGTAATCAGCCAGCAAAAGAGCACCTGCAGCACTGCACTTTGTTTGAACTGCTGCACCAAGGACTCCTGGTCCAGCCTACATGGGAGGTTCGTGGGATGAGTGGTTTAACACACCCAGAAGGCACCCCAGGAGCACAGACCTCATCCTAGCAACTAACAACACATGGCAAGAGGAAAAAAAAAACCCCAACTGCTCTCCCTTTGTTACAGCAGGGCTAACATCCAGCCAGCCCCAGGTGGCAGCCCCTAGGTTGCACCACGCCTGGAGAAAAGAGTGGCTCAGGAAAGGAGAGGAGTCACTTCAAAGAGGACAACCTGAGTGGTTGCCTTCTTCACTTCAACTGGATGTTCCTATGCTTCACTGAAGATCTGATCCCAGTAAACTCCATGAACACGCTAGTTGTTCCACGTGCAGTGACAAGAAGAGGGAGTGGGGTGATGCCAAGAGGTCCCCTTAGGCTGCAAAGTTGCATCTTCAACAGCAAAAGAGGAAGACACCCAAAATGATGAGAGTTAGAAGTCCGAATTGTTTTGTGCCCCTCAGCCTGACAGCTAGAGCACGCTGTCACCTGACTGCACCCAATAGACTAGAAGCTTCCAGCCTAATCTGAGGCAGTGCCTCCCTGGCTGGCCATCTGCTGGTGCAGAGCAACCCAAGGTGACCTAAAATGGGCCAATCCAGAATGGGCAGCAGAGAGCAACACCAGCTCACAATCAGTAACTTCCCCTCTACCAAGCAAGCCCTGCTCATCTCCCACCTTCAACAGCTTGGATGGAGTCTGGCTTTTGGGTGTCTCTCTACCCTGAGAAGAGATTAAAGGAAACAAATCCCTTGGCAAAGGTCCCCCTGCCATCTGCACCATGGAAATGCCCTCTGGAAAGCAGAAGAGGAGGATCCCTCACCTTGCACACTCCTGGGAGAAGAGTGCAACCTCCAGCAGCTGCCAGCACTGCCCCGTTTCATCCCAGTCCCCTCGACACAGATCTAGACCTGCCTTTTGCCGCCCACTTCCCCCTGTTTGCTTTGTCCCAGAGGGATGAACTCGCTCCAGCACCAGTGAACTTCTCAGAAGAAGTCTAAAGCATAGTTTAAATTTTAGCAAGTCCTGCCAGAGGCCTTGGAGTAAAATGCAGAAGAACATTTTCTCAAATAGAAAATGAAGATAAGACTGCTGTAGCAGGGTCTGTAATTAGGTGCTTTGCTGAGATAACACAACCCCCAATATGCACAATGTTTTCCCCTTTGTTCCCTTTTCGTTAAAGAAAATGGGGAAAAGACCCCAACAACACACACAATAAATCAAGGATGAAAAAATTAGCCATGGACATAGTCCAGTAACATTTGTGCTATGCTCAGCCCTGTGTTCTCTTACAGCTCTCAGAAGCAAAGAGCAAAGTTAGGAATACAGTTACTGCAGCTTACAAAGAAATTTAAGATTTCCAAATCTGACTTACTGAATTGAAACAAAACCTCAAAATGCTGAAAATCTCTACAAAAGGAATTCTAAAACAATCATTTGGAGTCCACTGGAAAAATCAATTGTATTGCTACTGTATTTTCTACAATGGAATTATACTTCAAAATTCTAAACAGAAACTTATTTCAACTCAAAGTCTGTAAAACAATGAATTGTTTCCTCCAGCTCTTTTTTCTGCTACTTTTTTACAAAACTGACCTGGTATTGTAGGAGATTTTAGTGTTGATGACGCCAGATACTGGAATATGATTCCATCAACGAATCCTAGTCAGGAAGTACCAAAGCTGGGGTTGCCAAAGCAACATAATTAACTTGATCACGGTACATACACTACCTGCCACTTCCCAAATGGCCCTTTAACACCCAGTTAAATCCTTGGCTTGAATGGCGCATCGGAATGAATTTCTCCTCTGAGTTCCTCAAGAACACAGAGCAAAAGAAGTTGTCAAAATTACTAAAAGCCAAGTACCACTCTGCTCCCTGGCCAATGGTCCCCTGGGCTTGAAGAGGTCAAGGACCAGTCCTTGAGCCTACTCCCATAACTACTGGCTGTAGCAATCATAGAAACATGTGGTCCTGTTGCTTGGAGGAAATACATTTAGTAAAGATTAATTCACTGTGTTACTTAATTTAAAAGGTTTGGTTCTTTTGTGGTATTATCGGTAAAATTCCTACTATCTGGACAGGGAGGCCTGAACACAGGTGCTAATTAAAACTCGACCCTGGGGCCAGAAACTTCGAAACCTGAATATGCCGTCACTAACTCAATGTGTACAGTGTATCGAAAATAAGATTCTGTCTGCTGCTCATTTTGGGGGGATGGGGGAGGGGAAGAGAGAGAAAAGTAAGAAACAGAAAAAAATTGAGTGATGGGCTTTCAGCCTGTCATCAGACCACAGTGACCCCAATTTTTGAGAAATAAAGTCAAAATCTATTCTTATCTGCAGAGATTCAAGATGTATTTATATGTCAAACTTTCTCCCCCTTGTCCTTAGCCTTTGGGAAGCACACTAAAAATTATACCAAAGCCTGAAAACCCTGAGATCACATTCGCATTCACCTCTGACCCAGGATGCCTATAGCTCTCACCAGCTCTTCAGCTCATCCTCACCATTCAGCAGGTCTGGGAGCACCTCACAGCAAACTGCTCGGGATGAAATAAAGGTCACTTTGCACACCAAAACGTGCTGCCCTGCTCAAATCTGGAAGGCCAAAAAACTTTGCTTTGGCAGTTTTCTGCTTCTTTGTATCCACATGAAGGATGTTTTACCACCATCTTCCTCTCCTTACACACAAATATTTGATTATTCTCTTTGAAATGTCTCTGTAACATCTACAAGCATAAGATGCCGAATGCAAACACTGATTGATTCTTTCTTAGCCATCAAATGTGCTTACACAGCAACTGCACAGAGCAAATGCACACAAATCTCACATTTCACGTTTTAAAATATGAACATGCTGTGGGTTGGGGTTTTTTTTACTCAAACATAATGAATGAGCTTAAATATTAGAACTTGAAATTATTAAGTAAATCATGGCACCTGTAAAGCTTCTATTTGCATAACATTAATTCATGATGGCATGTAAAACAAATTCATCACTCTCACTATATTGTAGTCTGATTTATGTTGGAATTGGAAAAAATAAAAATCTTGAGCACAAAATTATGTTGACAAGATGTACGTGCTCTTCTAAGCC
Source organism: Scytalopus superciliaris (assembly GCA_013400415.1). Taxonomy (NCBI): domain Eukaryota; kingdom Metazoa; phylum Chordata; class Aves; order Passeriformes; family Rhinocryptidae; genus Scytalopus; species Scytalopus superciliaris. The sequence goes on along the minus strand of VXBX01003755.1, from coordinate 107,249 downwards.
CAAGATTTTTTACTTTTTTCTGAAGCATCAAAACAACTAAATTATGGGAAAGAGGGCTGGGAGAAAGCATCTTTAAAAATGAATAACATACTACCGTCACACATACACACTCTCCAGTTATTAATGTCAAGCATGGTGAAGATACTCTAGAAAATCATTACCATTCATAGCTACTAACAGCCATTAAATTTCAATCAATTCAACTTAACACAAGTGTACTTCAGCAGCCCTTACAGTTCCTTACAGAGGTGGCTCAGAAAGTCCTGTCTGACTTATTGCATTGTCCACTGCACAAAGAGGCATTGCAGAGGATTGCTCTGAAAAGAAGCGATCTTGGTGTTGGGAACTGATGCTCTTTTAACACCGTTGCAATCAACAGACCTTGCTTTTAAAGACGGTGTGATAAAAGGACTATAATAGAGCTCCACAGGTCAGCATGGAGGGGAGCAATATACTGATACTAGCCAGGGATGGCACTTTCCAAGCTGAAAAAAAAAATTGGTGGGATGTTTTCAAGGACTTTTCAATTAATTTTAGCAACAAAATGAAACTGCTTAACACAGGGCAAGACAATTTCCAGTTGATCCATTTGTTTAAAGAGAATATTATCACTAAATACACAGGGCATTTAAACAAAAAAGGATTAAACTTTGAGAGACCGGCTATTTAAAGCTCCCAGCGATGAATATAAGCCACAGAACTGTGATATTACAGCATCTCCTACTCATCTGAATTGCATTTGTAACACTGGAAGTTTTTCCACTGTTACTGCAGGAATTAAGCTGTGCAGCCGACCATCCCCTGCAGATCTTGGGAAGAACCAGCCTGTTCCCTGTCACAGGGTACTTGCCACCTCATGGCAGGGGTGAGGGACTCACAAAGTGCTCATCTCTAAGGGGCTGGACCCACACTGGCTTGTGCTGCACAGGAAAGCATCTCAGAGAAGATATCTTCCTCTGGAGAGATTTCATTTGTTTCATCTGGATGAATTATCTACACAAACTCCACATTTCACAGGGGATAGAAGACTTTTTTATTACCTTTTCTTTCCCTCCCCCAAACAGAAGCCCAGATTTTCCCAGCAGGGTTGAGTCTGCTGGGCACAAAGTCCTTTCTGTAGATTTACAGGCAGTTTAAGATTGCAGGTGTGAGCTCCTGCAGAATGGAGAGTCACTCCATGCACAGAAAAACAGATGCAGTCACAGATGTGCCATTACCGTAGCTGAAATTACAAACTCAAGTATAGATTCCCTTTTGTGGCTTTTAGCTCATCCCTTAAAAGTATCAGCATTGATGCAACTATTCATTAGGAGAGTATTTGGGACTATTCTACAGAACTCTGTGGTTTTCCTTCTCTTGGGATTTATACCTTAGCATTTAACACAGGATAGCAGCAAAGTTCTTTAGAATCAAGAAACAGGCAAGAAATCTCTCAGGCAGATACATGCTTCATTTTAACTCATTTCCCTACACTTACAAGCTGCACTAAATGAAATGAAATTAATGTTAAAAGGGGCGTTTATTGAAAAATCTTCCAGTGACAGGTTCAGAAAGTGCCAGAGTTCAAGTAAATCGTTCCATGGAAAATGTTAGCAAAGCTTAATCATACTGGAAGCCACATTTAATTACAGCTTTTTAAGTCCATCTGGGAAAAAAGAAGAGACTTAAATATGTCACCTGAGATGATCTAGATACTGAAACTATTTGTAAGTTAACAAAAGCATTTGCATCACAAAGTGCTCTGGGGCACCACCACGGCAAAGCAGATGTGTAATGAACAAGGATCACAGCACCAAAACAATCAGGACTGTAAATAACTACTACTAATCTGCAATCATTTAAATTTGGGTTTAATTGCTAGGCAGCAAATACATTTCATTCTTGAAAAGGTAAACGCTCTGCGGAATACACACTTAAAGGTATTTAGTGACAGAAGCAGCACAGCCAAGAATCATAATGTCAGGAGGGCAGAGAAGAGCCAAGCAGCAGGGCTGGGGCTGCCATGAGTTCACAACATTAAACAAACTTTTCTCTGGAAGAGAATTAATAATGCAGCCATCCCCACTGTACGTACTGTAACTGCTGCGGGAGTGACACAATGAGGCACACGGGAGGCAAGAGGGTAGTGACTATAGAAACAAAATTCAATCTAGTGGCTAATGAATAAAAAGTTCCTTTTATTTCTCAGTTGTTTTTGGTTCATTAAATTTTCCACAGATTTGCAGAGAAGAAAACGTGATCAATAAACCTTGACAAAAGTGAACATGTGAAAAAGGCGAGAGAAAGGCACAGGAAGATAAAAGTGATATCCCGATCACAGATTTCAGAGGCAGATGACCAGAGCTCTGGGCTGCTGAATAATCTGAATAGACCATCATTTCTTTACAGCCTTTTACTTTCTTTTCCCTGACTGTTGGAACTCTTCATTCAATACAATAGTAAATGCACTAAAACTTTTTTTCTTATGCTAATGGTCGAAATCGGGGGCTCACAGTTAAAACACACTTCCCACCAACTTGTTTTCTTTAAAAAAAAAAAAAATTAACCTATTCAAGTTAAACTAAAATGTCAAAGACAGCTTAAGGCTTACTCTCACCATTCCTCAAAATTAATGGTTTTCTCCCCAGTAGATACAAAAAGAAAAGACTTGAATAAGGATAAAGCTGCTAGACTCTTTTCATATGAAAAAGAACACTTAGAAAGTAAAAAGAAATACATTCAGTACAAAGATCCTGGTACCTACAATTCTAATTTGTATTGTTTCCTCTAAGAATATTTATAATTGCAGAAAGGTGACAGCCAATCACAAATAATTGTGAAACGATGAGAAAAGATTCACCAGTGACTAATGTATTTGGGCAGTCATGCCCATGACAGTATCAGAAACGCTTCCACTCATTACAATGGGAGCCCAAAGGAGCCTATTTTCAATTTTTTTCTAATTTGGGTGTACACTTCCAGGCACCAAGGCCTCTTTTTCTGTGGTACTGAATATTCATAAATCCCAAACAGTTTTTATAGCTCTGAATTCTGAATTAAAGGACAACTTTACTGTTCCTTTCTTGCAACACATTTCAGCTTTAGTCTATTTGGGTTTATTTTGTTTACAAGAAGTTAAAGCGTATGGGGTGTGGTTTTACAGTAAAAAAGTGTGAATGAAGCAAAGTTCTGTGGCCTCTCCTGGATTATACACAACTAACATGTATTCACTCCCAACTGGAACTGGCCCATACAAAATTAGACCTGACTACCCAGTATTTCCACTCCACTCATTGTTCACAAGGGAAAGTTGCAATTTTGCCTCCTGAACTATCAGGATTACGATGCAAGATCCAATTGTCATTACTTTTACATCAAACAACAGTCAGTTTCTAGAAAATGCACATATATGGGATCTTCTGTACACACAGGACAAGAACTGTGCATATTACATGCATACATGCAAATATATATGTACGTATATAGAGATAAGCAAAGACACTCGTGTATCATCTGTATTCTGATACAATGCCTTCTTGCCATCATTCACACTAGGATTCATTCTTTGTTATTATTTTACTTAGTGTTGTTTTAATTAATTCCCAAATACCTCCTGTTGTTTTGGCTTTCTTTAAAAGGGCCCTGGCAACAGAGCTGAAGCAAACCCTAAATACCACTTAATGCTTTGTGGCAAGTTGTCCAAATGTGCAACTGTTTAAAATATTTACCCAGGTATATGAGGGGGTTGTGCAGCTCTTGAACAATGCCCTGGAATCTTTCCCATCAGTAAGAAAGCGGACAAAAAGCAGAGACCGCTTAACCTCAATGCCTTAGCAGCAAGTGAGAAGTGCAAATATCGCATTTCTGTAAAGCCCTGGAAGCTTCATAGAAATGGAGTGGCAACTAATTAGTTTGATGCTATAGTCACATCTAATGTTCCTAAGTAGCTTCTTTGAAAAAAAAACCTCACTGCCTTGAAATCCTTGGCCAGATTATTAAGTGGAGGCTTTGTGATGGGGCAATAGATAGGTGTTTGCTTCACAAATACATACAGATTTTGAAGACTGCTTACTGAATCCGCTGCCTTCACTAATCTGCACTGGAAACTTCACTATGAACAGAGCACTTCTCAGCGTACAAAAGCATGAAGTATCTGTGTACCTTTCAGACTACAGGGCAAACAACTGGCTTACAGTAGGCCACCAAAAACAGGGGGAGGCAGTTAACCAAGTGTCCTCCGTACTTAGAAGCAGAGAATGAGAATAATGCAACTGCAATTAGGTCAGATGCTCTACCATATCCTTAAATAAAAAAGTTGGGGCCAGAGGACTGGAAAACTCACTAGAAAAATTCAAACTCTTTCAACAGGAAAAAAAGTATCAGGATCATGAAAAATGTATTTTCAAGTCATACAATGCAGTAAGCAGTCACACAGTCCCAGAGTCTATACAGCTTCCATGCAACTGTGTCACTGAAAGGGAAGTTGTGGTATAAACCTGTAAGATCACTACAATCACAGAAATCATAGTTAAAAATTGTTCTTTGACATGAAAGTTAAAACCGTTTTTCAAAACAATGACAAAAATCCTGGTTATTATATATACACAGCCAAAAGGCTGTCTTTTCTAAATGTGCCTTCAGTGTTCAGTGTGACATTTGGGAATGCAGACTGCTATGTATTGGATATCTGAGGTCAAGTTCTTTTCTCTTTTATCCAAGTATAATCTAGAGCAGCTTCAATGAAATTATGACAGATTTATACTGACATATGCATCTAGTTCAAATTCTTCTATGGCTCTAATTTTTCTTTAATTGAATGACCTAACACAAACAGTATTTGTCCATCTGTATACATCTCCTTTGACACACTGAAAAAAAAAAAAGACATTGAAAGGAAGTTGGAAACAGTCCTCGAGATCTGTTTTCTTTTGAAGAACAGCAGTTGCATTTCTGGGCACTTCAAAGTCACATACTTTAAGAAATAACAACATTCAAGATCAAGTGAATCTTACCTCACCTTGCTTTAAAGATCAGCTCTTTCACAAACACACACCAGAGGTTGGATATACACATACCCGTAGACTAACAAGTTCATCTTCAGTGAATCAGGCACTTTTCAGTGCTACAGATAGGTCACGCTTTCAATCAAATGACAAATTTCCAAGAGTTGTTTACAGTGGAAAAGCCATAATGAATTTCTTTCACTTCTTAAAAGTTGTCAGTTTTGCAATAACATTCAATATGACATTTTTATTGCAATTCAAAGTTTGACAGGTGTCAACATTTCCTGAAGTTCCAGCCAAAATACAAATTACCATATCCGCCCATCAGAAAAGTTGAACCAAACCAATACACCAACTGTAGTTGCTGTATGAAACTATGTATTTCAAACATCCCAGGAGCATAAATAATTATTTAACTATTTTATTATTTAGCAGGATCCTCTTTTCCATGTGAATGTAGTTTCTGTTCTAGTGAAGTATATTAGGTTTAGAACAACAACAACAAAA
>VXBX01003755.1:25912-98554 GCA_013400415.1 Scytalopus superciliaris | reverse complement strand
AAAAAAAAAAAAAAGAGAAATCTAAACCTTCCCACCCTTTCGGCGCGGGAGCAGCGCACCGCTCCGGATTATGTCTCTCCCGCTCTCCTCCCCTTTCATCCCGGATCGCCCCCTCGCCTCGGCGAACCGCACCGTTTTGGGTGCGGGGCTCTCTGGCAGGCGCGGGGGGATGCCGGCAGCCCCTCTGCGCCCCGCTCAGCTGGAGCGCATCTGCAGCGACCCCGCGCAGAGCCCCCTTCCTCGGGGAAAGCCGCCCTCCTCCTCCGCCCCGAACAGCACAAGTTCGGCCTGTGCAGATTCGCTCGCGCAGAGGCGGGGATGGAGCCGGGGGTGGTTTTCCTCCAACTTTGGTGGTTAAGTTGCTTTTTCCTCGGGAGTTTGTGCGACTTTTCACGCCCCCGCCCCGGCAGGGCTGGGGGCAGCAGAGCTGCGCGAACATGCCGGTTCCGCGGCCATGTCCCTGCGGGAGCCGGCGCCCGCACACGGGCGGCTTTACCGCCAGGAACATCTTGTGGGGGAAAGCATTCATTAAAGACAGTTCCCTAAACGCGATAAGCAACCTCACGGGAGCACAATAATCTAGTTTAATCCTCGTGTTTTGGGACCGAGGCTACGAGGAGGGGAGGAATAATCTACAAAAAGTGCCCTGCTCCCACGCCAAATATCTTTTCTTTTGCACTGATCTGGTGCATTAACAGTAGTACCAATGAGAAACGCGGCAGTCTGGACTTGAACTTCGGCCAAGCTGGGCTTGTTATTTGATTTGTTTTGATTTCTTTGACTATGGAATTTAACAAAAGTTTAAAACACAACCAGATGCTGTTGGGGAGGGTCACCGTGCTGTACCCCAGAGCAAGCTCAAACTCGCCGTATCATCAGGGTATCTGACTCCGGCAGGATTATGGCCAGTACCATGGCAACCGCATGCCACATCAGCCCCCAGCTTCACTTTCAGTCCCTTGGGCAGTGTTAACATTTGCCAGCGGATTTGCCCGACACGCAGCCCAGGTCCGGGCAAGTGGAAAATGAGCATAAACCACTCAGAAACCTTTCTCTTCTAGCCTGTGCAAAGTAGCACGGCTAGACCACTTCATACTAAAATTTTAATCCTAAAAATCTTCTACCAGTATGGGTCCCTTCTGTCTGAAAATTTGCACACTTTTTTTTTTTTNGGGGCGGATGGGGATGGCACCAGAAGGCTGGTATTTGAGAGTGACAAGCAGCTCCCCATGCACCCTCAAATCCCATTTATTTCACTCAGACAGCTTGTGAGGCAACAGGTTCTTTTGCCAACCACCAACATTGCAACTTTTTTGGGGTTGAAGACGAGCATTAATATGCACCCACTATCTCATCCGAAAAAATTCCTTCCCCTCTCCATGGTACAGCTGCAGCACAACCTTGCCCCATGCAAGTGGATAATTTTGTGCTGAGAGGCGTTTCATTGCACCTACTGCTGACAAGCACCATGCAAGGGAAAGGGGGCTTTGATTACCAAAAGTAAGAAAAAAACAAGTCTTTGATCTCCGAAAAACAAAGCCTGCTTTTATTCCCAGGTTACTTCACTGACCAAGCAGCTTGGGAAATGGGTTAGTATAGTTTTGGATGGATCAAAAAGAGAAGCTGGCAAAAATTAACACCAGATATGTTCTAAATTCTTGATGCACAGTTACAAACACATGTACATCCAGACTGTTGGCCAAGACCATATTTTAAATGAAAAGAAAGGAGAATTACAGAGAGTAAGGTAAAGAAGGACAGTTTTCCCTTCTAGAATTCACACATGTCAGTCCTTTAGAAGATGGAGATTTTTAAGCCTGAATGGAAACTCCTCCTTTTTGTCTGAAGGATGACGGCTGGCAACGGCTGGAGTTTTTTGAGAACTTTGAGTCAGCTTTTACATTATCTGCCTGCTGTAGCTCATCTATCCTTCCCTCTCCTGCTCTGCTCATTGAACTGCCCTCTCTTAATCTTCCATAGGTGTCCGAGATTAAATAGACGACAGAATGACTGACATTTGGTATACATAAAAGAACCAAAATATGAACAAGGGGTCAAAGTGCAAATCTTCCCTCTGGTCTTCCCTCCTGCTCTTGTACAACTTGATAGGGATGAAACCAAGTAGGGATATAAAGATATATGACAACGTGCACTGACTATACCTTGCTGTAGCATGAGCATGTGGATTAGACGATACATTCCAAAATGTTCAGGACTAAGGAAAGAGGGTTTTTTAATCACAATTTTAGAAAAAAGCTCTCACAATGATAAAAGATTGACATACCACCAGGTCCAGGATGGCTAATCTGGGATCTGTCCCACTTCTGTAAGCTCAATGGAAAGAATCTGGAAGTTAGACTAGCCTCAAAAGCTGCAAATGTGGCTGTTAAAATGTTTGATATAGTTCTGAAAGAGGACTGTAATTTTTTATTAAAGTACATATTTAAAGAAAATTGTTGAAAAACCAATGGGGGATGCTCCATTCTGTTCTGTTCATCTCTATAGGAGTTATTTCTATAAATCTTCATAGATCCTTATGATAAATTAAAAAGCTCATTTGAGTATTCCAAAGTATACTCACAGGTAAAAGCTACTAGAAAAAAAAATCACATTTAAATATGCTTCTCTTTTAGAATGTACAAAATAATTACATGTGGGATGATCACTTGGAGATAGAGGCTTAAAACCATGTTTTATGCAACTCATATCTTTATGATGTCTGGTTTAAGTCCAAGTGGGAAGTAGTACATGAGCAGTTCTGCCCTGATTTAAACAGCTGTACCAGCTCTGGGGTCAATGAAGTTGCACTGAACCTGAATGCAACTCGTATTTATTGAATATAATTAATCACAGTGATATTTAATGAATTAACAATGTCATGTGCAATGCTGGCTCAGAATTTTACTAGGGGAGGGGGGTAGATTTTTTGGCACAGTACATTCCCTTTCTTTTATAAAAGTCACCGTGTTACCTGGGGGAAATTGTAACTGTGGGTAGACAATGAGACAGTACTCATCGGGATGATATGCAGCTCTGATTTCTATCTCCCTCCATGTATGTGTTGTTTCTTGTTTAAAGCTTCAGTGTTAAGTTTCTTGAGGCAGGTGCCATCTTCCTGCATTCTACATTTTGATTAAGCCTTATTTTATTTTTCCCCTCTCCAAAATATATTTGAAGTATAACTTCAATGCTAATTTCCTGATAGTTGCTGNGGGAGGGGTGGGGAGGTGGTTGTTGTTGCACTAGAAGGATCGATTCTTGCCAGGTTTAATCTATAATGGATCACGAATACGGAGCTAATGCCATAAACTCTTCTAGAGTTTTTCCATGATTACAAAAGAGTACTTCCATGCTACATCAGCAAAGGAGGCATTACTTTTATTTACTGCAAAACTGGCCTGGAAGCCAGCCTTTCGTTTCAGAGAGCATGCAAGATCTTACTCAACTGTAAATGCAAATTGAAACACCCATCTAAACCAAGACCTTATTCACATGACTATATACACTGAAATTATTGCTCATAAAATGATAAGCAAACCATTTGAATGGGCATTCACCATGAACTAGGGATATACATTTCACCCATTACCTGTCTTAGCAGAAGGACAGAAGCTTCTTCAAAATGCACAGAGCTGGTCATGTCTGCACAGTTTTCAAGAGGTCTTGCACTTGTGACTATTCTTGCCAGACCTCGCCTGTTGTTGGATGGTAGGAGGTCCCTTCTCCCACTCAGATCTGAAACAGAAAGCATAATTTGCTCTAAGAGTAGCAACTCCAGACTCGAACACCCAAACTACAGAAAGTTTAATGTGAAAAGCTCAGGGTTGTGTTACGCCTCTTACAGTGTTTCCAGTTGTAGGAAAGCAGCAGTACATCGTGTTTATGTGGGGAAAGAAAAACAAGAGGCACTGCAGAAGCATTGCTCTTTGGAATGGATGTGAAAACAAAATGTGCAGCTTCTTAGGGATGGTCTTTTCTCATGAGACTTTGCAGTTTCCAATTCTTTATTTTCCTTCTCCCTGCAGCCCCCTCTGCCAGCCAGGAGATGAGGTACAGGGCTCTGTCTGCCTGGGAGTTTGAGAAAGGAGCCAGGCAGCACAGTAGCCTTGCAGGGTTCCTTCTGGACTTCATCTGTCCCCAGCAAAATGCTTGATTTGGTGAGGAGGAAGATAATACTTTTCTTGCTGAGGGTTGATTTGGTTACATGAAGTCTGTTGTCTCCATAGAGGGAGGAGAAGAGAGCAGGGAGTGGGATGCACAAAATAGTAACTGGGATACCTGTGAGTGGCACTGTGTGAAGAACTGCAAACAACTGGAGCTGCCAATGTACAGAAAGCAAAATTCAGCCATTGATATGAAGTTAATGAGTTTTGTTGGAAGCTATGTTTATATTTCATGAGGGAAAACTAAGGAGAAGACTTTTCATTCTTCTCCAGGAAGAGAAAATTTGTTAGGTTTTGCAGAAAAGTAGAAATCCCTGTCAGGATAAAATGTAAAATCTAGTGTTATACATGTTATACTATATTGCACGTATACATGGTGTATCAGTGTGTATATATTGATGAATAATTTTCACTGATGTCAGGCTGCTGAAACCTTATCCACTGTGGCCAGTGACTTTAATAAAAAGTTTGTGCTTTCCCGCAGCCAAAAAACTTTATCCATTTAACCTTTATAGTTCTATAAGTTTTAATTAGGATCTCTAATGCCTTTCTCATCCAAGGCCCCTTTCTCAAGATAACATCTCCAGGGGTTGCAGTACAACAGCCAAAATCGTATAAATTCTAAGAGTTTCAGGAAGAGTTCCCATTTTTCAGTACTCAAATGTTCAGAGGTAGCCACCTTCTTTGAACATGAGATGTCTGTGAGTTATCTCAAGTAAGGCATCCAAAATACACATCCTTTACTGTAAGTCTTGACTAACATGATGATAAGCAAAGAATGTGGACACAGGTGTACAAAACTGCTGTCTGAACAGCATGAGGTGTCTGAAAACTCCACTGAGCCAATGTGAATATCCACTATATCCACATTGAATGAATGCATGACACCAACATCTGGCATCAGAAGGACCCCATATCCCTAAATAATAGCCCTCCTATGTACTGCCCACAGAGGTCCAGCAGAGTTTTGCTGAAGAGACAAGTAACATTTGCAATCATACCTAATATATTTCAAATTGGTTATATTGTTTATAGATTGCCTATGTCAAAACTGGTGAATTCTCTAGTGTGCTTTAGGATTTATGCATTCTAGTTCGTTGAAAGGTTTTTTCTTATTTGTTGCTACCTGCAAAAATATATATCTTGGCCCCAATTCACAGTGGAACAATGTTAGGTCATTATTCCTTGAATTGTTAGGCTGTAAAGAAGCAATTTCTCACTAACCTGTGACACAGGAAATTGTGATTCTGATATCAGGTCATTGCTGGAGTTCCTTTTACAACAATCTGTTTTTCTGTCAGCAAATGACATTTATGTATTATTTCTAGAAAGTGTAGGCTTCAGTATTTTTGTATGTATACATTCAATATTTCTCTTCTGCCTCTTATTCTGCATAGCCTGGAGTTTTAATATATGATTCTACTGATAAATAAATATATTTTGATTGATAGTGCAAATACCTGGCAGCTGAAACTATGCTACCTCAAAGTGCTTCTCAGAATAGTTGAGTTTCCTGCTTTTGTTTTCACTGAGATTTCTCTCATAAAGCATTGCAATGAATGATTAATGCTTGGATACCCCTTTTCTCTAGATTCGCTGCTGAACTTAATGTGTTACTTAGTGCTCTGCATGAAGGGAACACAACCCAAACTGCCACCGTGGCAGGATTCTATGCACTATTTAATTGGGTTTGGTTTTAGGAACCACAATCACTGGTGAGCTTCAGAACTTCCTCTTGTGAGAAGAGAATAAATATGTTTTACCAATGTATGTAGCCTAATGCAGTTGTTTTATTCTACTCATTTGAAATTGGGTAACATGTAAAACATTTGACAGATGACAGTGTGCATATGTTTTACCAATAAATATGCATATTGACTCTACAAGAAGTGGTTTACTAGCAGAATATGTTTTACATATACTTAGGGAACCAATGCTATAAAGTTACACATCCACAGAGACAAAAGTTATTTCCATTGAAATGCACACAGCATCAAACCTTTCCACAGAACTAAAGCACTTCTCTCCCTCTGTTATTGGTTTTTAGGATAATATGCACAGATAGGTAGCTCTATAGTATTAATATAATTTCTGTCTTCCAGAAAGATCCCAAACATTTCCAAAACAGAGCCTAAATCCTGCTAGCTTTACATACAGGTGATCTGTGTGTGTCTCATGGGATATGGTCCTCAGTGGTAGGTAATATATATACTAGGTCACATAACCATACACAGGATAAATATGTAACTTCTATACAGTAGAATCACACTGCACTGTTGATAATCCAAGACAATTTAGGTCTGTTAATATGTTTATGGACGGTGGCATCAACAGAAGGTGACTAGCAAGAACCATATAAACTTTCACCATAACTCCGAAATTAATTTCTACCACCTACTAACCATTCAGTCATTTCAATCCATTGTTTCTGATACATGGATTCAAATAAAGTTTTCCAAAACAGAATGAAAATTACATTTATACTAATAAACCAAGCAAGACCAAATAAATTCCATCCCATTTCAAAATTTGGAGTGAACAAATCCTAGAAAATGTGCTGTAGTAGCAATCTTACACCCAAGAAGAGGGGTTATGTTACTAATATGTAGTTTACTAATGCTTGATTTCCTCAGAATCAGCAATCAAATAATTATTCAGCATCAAACATGGAGGAAAAATCCCTACTATATTATGTTGATATGAAAATTAGGAGTAAATCTGGTTTTTTTGGTAATATGACCTCTTAATAGGACAATTCATCTTCTAGTATCACTGCAAAATTCTCAATTCCAGCTGTCAGAGCTGATACGATATAACCTAAATGCTAAATGTAACATGGTAAGAGTGACACAAAATGTGGCCTAATCTACTGCTCTTGGTTTCCTGTGTATCAATGCAGAGGGAGAGACTTGTGCACAAGCCATGTCAGAGCATGTAAGTCAGGCTGCTGTTGTGAATCCCTCTTTGGAGAGCTGTGCTTTCCCCAAGCCACCCAGGCAGCCCCAAGGGGAGCCCAGTTTCCCCCAGCCAGGTGCTTATGGCATGAACACCTCTGTACTGATCATGTAGATTGTAATCAATGCAAAGAACAACATTCCCCTCTTCAAAGATCATCCAGAGATGCTGACAACCACTGAATACAGCTCAGTAGTCCTGACTTATGAATATTTTCCGAATATCAGAAAGAATGCTGTTGAAAGTCCTTCTGTCATTTGGTTGCAGCATCCCTAAGCAGCATTAGGGTCCCACAGAACTGGGCTGGTAACTCATGGGATCCTGGTGCAGCTCAAGACTTTGCTGCATCCTGGGACTTCTCTCAACACAGTTCCCACAATTTGTCTGAAAACTTAAGTGTTCTTAAATGAACCTACTTAACCCAGCAAACATTTTCTTACAGTACTAAATTACATTTTCCCCTTCTGACCACACAAGAATAAATCATGGTAAAAGTAATTTGGTACACCCTGAAGGGTTGTCCTTACCCAGCCTTTTCCTCAGCTTTCACAAAATGTCACAGTTGCCACCTGAAGTGTGTGACACCTTTGAAGACCATGACAAGAAGAAACTGAGTTTACCGAGTATTACAGCACAACACTGTCTCCCAGCCTGGGCTGGGTCCCTCACCTTTCCAGGAGTGTTATGCACAGACCAACTGTTTCTTTCCAAATCCTCTCTAGCCAATGCCCATTTTCTCCAGCTTTTCTAAAGAATTAAATGTCCAGGACAAAGTTATTTATTAATATTCTGGATGAGTCCAGAGAAAAACACAAAGCAAACACAGTAAAAGGCTAGAGTTAATGTAACCTGAGACTGCACATACCCTGTAGTCAAAAGAAAAGCTCAAACTATATTGTAGGAGAATAACGCAGTGTAGGAGTGATGCAGGCAGAACCACAAGGAAGCCCACAACAAACAAAACCTGCAGTTCAGAAGACCACAGTGAGCCCAAGGACTTGCATGCGTACAGTCCCTGTGGAAATGGGCCATCCTAGATACAAGGATGCAAGATTCCAGGAGCAGAGAGCTCCAGCCAGAAGTGTCATTCAATGATTGCACAATTTGCAACTGAGCTGCTGAGCTGTGGTCTCCTTCCCATCTACACCTTCAAAAAGAGTTCCTGCAAACTGCAAACCATTCAGCTTCCACAAAGCAGCTGGAGACAGCTGCACAGAAAGTACACCAAAGGCTCAGAGCGTTGACGTTTGATTTTCTCCAGTGATTGTCATTGGAATCATTAGATAGTAGGAGAGGGGCTCACATACTTCTAGTGCAGTGCCAACAATACAGTCACAGAAATCAAAGTCAAAGAGCGGCTTTGAACAACTCTAATTAACACTGTTAACAGTTCAGCCAGGGGAACTCAACCTCATGAAGTGCAGCCAGCAAAGTGGAATGGTTTAGTGACATTCAGGTTTGCATGATGCTGCACAGACTTTTACCACAGAACATCTGGAAGAAGGGCTGGAGATGAATTAATTCCTTTTTTTTTTAAACCCATTTCCCTAGATTTGAATCAGCAATCACATTGCCTTGACCATTTCAGCCTCCTGAAACGATACACCAATTTTTGTTTCTACAAAAAAGGTTGGTAAGATCTTTTAGAAACACTTGCACTTCATCTGAAGGATGTCCAAGCAAACATTGCTTTCTCATGTCATGCTGGGGTATCATCTCCATGCTGAATCAGGGGGAGGATTGCCATCAGCTGAGTCACCAAGACCTTCCTGCACCTCCTCTGTGGCCCTTGAGGTATCCAGTTCCAGAGCAGCAGTGACCTTGTCTAATCTCAGAGGGTTTTTGAGAGCTATTTGGGCTATTCTCTGAGGGACTCCTTCATTCATGCTAACTGCATGGTTCCACTGCAGTGGGTAAAAGATTATGAAAAGAAGGAAGCACATTAGTATCTCCCTGGTATGGAAATCACATATATGATGATGATTTTACAGCACCCAGCACAGACACGCGTAAGCAGTAGCTCAGTTGTGGTGCAGTGCATAGGGAGAGTACAAAACCCACAAGAGTTTTGGTGGAGTGAGCTATGGGGGTGCTCTCAGACAAGCAGCAGGAAAATCCTCTGAAGCTTTCCATCCTGTGTTCTCTGTAGATGCTGCATCTGCTCCAGAACGACGAAAGACTGTTTTAGGCACATTTTATGGAGTTTTTAAAAATGTTATTGGGACTATATTTTGTATCCCTTTGCCAGTAAAGCCAGATGACTGCACCATGGGCTAGATCTCCAGATGGTTTAAATCATGGGTCTTGCTCTAATTTGCTCCAGCAAAGGATCTGGCCCCATGAGTCTAACTACACAAGGTAGATGGAGCTATAAAGAATGTGCCAAATGAGCTAAAATAGCTTTTCTAAAAATAAATACCACAACAGGACTTCCAGTGCTACACACAGGCATTAGTTCTGTTAAAATAGGGTTGCCAATCCCAGGCATTCAAAAATCGTGAGTTGGATGTAAGTTTGGCTTTGAACAAACCCACAAACAAGCGAACAGCAATATCTATATACCTCTTTTGGTTTGCATTCCTGGTTTTTTGAGTCTTCGAGACAAACACTGGTCATCTTTTAAAGCTTTCTCTATTTTTTTTGTTTCCTTCTTTACTCTTCTCCCTCCTTGGAAGCAGCAGGGCTAGAAACTTGCTGCTAAGAAAAGAATGTTAAAAAAAAAAGAGAAAGAAAGATTCTCATGTAATTGCCTGACTCCAGAAACTAAGCTTTTAAGAAGAATATCATGAGACTCATGATAAAATCATGAGAGTTGGCAACACTATTAGTGAGCTGGAAATGATATAAAGCTCCCACTTCTGCAGTCTATGAAGTATTGGACTTTTAGTCACAAGCTTTTTATGCACAGAAAACCTGTCACTGCTGTATAACTGGGCTTTTCATTGCCACAGGTCTTCAGATTTCCATTAGATCAATTCAGATAGTTTCTAGGGACCTTCTGTTTGTGTGTAGTCAAAAAATATTTGGCAACAAAAGACTTGCAGCAAACTGCAGATGGACACAAATGGGAATGGGCTTGAAGCAGGCAGGGAGCCTGAAGGAATGGCTACATCTGGGCAAAATGAAGTATTTCCACACGGTTGTATTTACTGGACTTGTGCAGCTCTCTGAAGAGCCAAACCCTCCCCCAGGGATGGATCAGCAAATCCACCTTTTACATTGACAAACTAGTAGGATCCTGAGGCAGGGAAAGAACAAACAAAACCAGAGAATTGCTTTGGCAACTTGACATCTACAAAAATGTGTGGAAAAGATTACCATGTAACGGGTAAGGAAGCTCCCAGCAGCATGGGGCACGAGGACTGTTCTCATTCTTGTGTCCAATCAGTGCTAATCCACCACAACAGGAGTAATTCAGATGTGTGAAAAAGTGAGATCACCACAGTCTGGGATATGGGCAGTTCCAGGCATCATTCCTGTCCCAAAACAGAAGTTGGGTGACTTTTGTGTGCCTGATGCTGCCACAGTAGTGTGGGTCAGTCCAGCTGTAACAGGCTCCAATTACTTCTTTGAGAGGCAAAGGTCCTTACCTTGGTCACAGGAAAGTGGGAGATTGCTCCATGCCTTTGAAAACCTATTAGGAAACATTGATCCTCTCAAATGAAAGTTTGAAAGACTTGCACTAGAGTTAGGAAAACAGATACAGATAGGTGTGAGTACATCACACCTCTTTGGGACTGTTAAAAGGCCCCCAGTGCTGAGGCACAGCACATGACAAAGCTAACACATCCAGAAGAGTAATTTGTTATTTGCCTTTGTGTGCAAAGCTCACACAAGTTCCTTCAGAAGTGAGATTTCAGGTGCCAGTGGCTGCTTTGTGACTAATGGAGCTCAAATCCCAATCACTGTTTGAGCTGGGCATGTGAAATCTGTGCTGCAGTTTTAGATGGAGAGACCTTGTCACTTCAACAGCTCATCCCTCATCACAGACTGCAGAGCCAGGAGAGCACTATAACAAACTTAGTTACTGGTAGGGGAGAAATCACCAGGACCAACTCTGATCAATCTTGCATCAAAGCAAAGCAGGAAAAAAATCTGTTAAACTCAGGGAATGACACTAGCACAAGCCCACCCCCACTAGAATTTCTTAAGGTTATAAATAACAAATTCCAGAGGAGAAAACCTGGACCCAGCTGAAGTGTCCTGTGATTCAAGGTCATCTTTCCAGGGGTCTGTAACAATTTACGAGTTTGAGTGAAACAAGAAAAATCTGGTAGAGGTTTTCAAAGCAGAGTTTGTTTTGAATTTTGAAGCCAGAACTGGAACCTGGAGAACTTCATGCAAGCACAGGAACATCAGGACTGTAGATTTTATTGCTTGGACTGTTTGAGGGCCTAGACCTGCTCTAGTGAAATAAGCTTTCCACTTGCAAGGGAAAAGGGCACTGAAAAGCTCTGGAATATGCAATCAGGAGAGTTGCCAGCTCTTAGAAATCAGGTTCAATTCCTTTAATATTCAGAGAGGAAAGAAAATGTTTTGTGTCATAGTGCTGGACTTTTTGAGATGCCCTGTGTCCAGAAATCCCAAAGAGCCGAAAGCCACATGTTCTAGATCTGTATGAGAGTGGTTTGGCCAATACACTCCTTTGCCGAAGAGCCCTGGAGTAGCTGTGTAGGTCCTGCAGAGCTGCCAAGTGCATACATCTGTTGTATGCACATTATCTCTCAGGAACCATGCATCCTGCTCTAGGGATGCTGAAATGTCAGACTGATGTCAGGTAGGATCTATAAATAAATAAACTAACTTGTTGAATTCTAAACAAATTGGTGAAGCGCACATCACCATATCTATTCTGGTTTCAGTGTTTTATTTGTACATGAAACAGTTCAACTACAAAGCTGGCAAGTAAATGATGCTCAATTAACGGACCAGAACGAGGATTTCAACTATGACAATCTGCCATCTAGTGGGAAAGTGAAAATCGCACCTTAACCGGGCACTGAGAAAGCTAACAAAATCTTTCCAAACCTAGCAAGAGTGGAACGACCTGTTCCAGAAAAGTGGGAGATACACAAGCAAGGCTCTCCATGGATAAAACCCCCTCAGCTGGCATTTTAACCTCCCAAGGGCAGTGCATCTGGCCATAAATGTATAACGTGTATATATAACATGTAGTTATATCATATATGATGCCCATAACATTACTTATGCGTGTCTGCTCTTGTATATTTACAATACAACTAGCCAGAACTTTGTTGAAAGTCACCATATAGCATCCCATCGATGTGATAACTGAGCACAGCCTAAGTTATCTTCTAGCTACCCAACAACAAAATTTCACACAGCTAAGGGAGACTACATGTGGTTTCAGAGCAGTTCTAAGATGTATATACAGAGCTAAATTTCCTCACAGGATTCTGTATCATTCTGCTGCCAGCAGCTAAGTGATGCTGACCAGTGCTTGCCAAGACCTGGGCACATGTTACTATCTTCTTTTCTAATAGAGAAGTATTCCCATCACTTTGACACGTTCCCTACCTTATTTTGGCATGCAGAAACGGCAGGAACCTGCTGTACAACATGTTGGTGATTAGCATCGTGGGGAACATACCACCATTTTGAAGCACAGGAAATCTGATTCTCAGGATACCCCCGAATACAGCAACTTTTTTTGGGTGGGAGACACGACCGTAGCTATAAAAAGATACTACTTTTGCAGGGAGCTGCTTAGGAGGAATAATCCATAAGAGTCAGCACTTCCCAAGAAGCGTGTAACTTTTTCTTTATGGTAAATGTATTTGTGGAAGTTTAATGATAACACTGGCTGTTTGCAGTGGACCATCATGTGTATTTCTGGCATCTTTGGAATTGCCTCTGAGGTGCTGATGGCTGTTTTTTTGCTTTGCCTGACCCTGGAAAAAAAAAAAAGAGGCACCACCAAATCACTCCTCAATTCTCTTACATGTCATCAGCCAGGTAATTCCTGCCACTGTTGGCCGGGTATTCAGAAGGGAGCTCAGTGTCTGACTTTAGGTCTAGTCAGATCTGGTTAGTTTGTTTGCTACTGTTGGTTTTATACAGATGTGCAATTCCATGCCATGGGAAGACGTTTCTTTAATGACTGGTTCTTGTTTGTTTGTTCTTTACAGAACACAAAAAGACTTTTGTTAGTATGAAGTTTCAGTCATTAGTTTATACGAAAATGTAATTGTTCTAAGTCCAATCCTGCCATCTCGTGGTAGATATTAAAAGGCGCTGTTTAATCTTTCATAATCCCTGGCCATAACTATGTATACTGGATACAAAATACGTTTGCTAAAGACCCATAAACTTGTACCAGCCTTCCAGTAACTGAAGGAGGCCTACAAGAAAGATGGAGAACAACTCAAGGTCATGAAGTGATAGAACAAGGGGTAATAGTGTTAAACTGAAACAGGGCAGGTTTAGATTAAATATAAGGAAGGAATTCTTCTCTCTGAGGGTGGTGAGACACTGGTACAAGTTGCCCAGAGACACTGTGGATGCCCATCCCTGGAAGTGTTCAAGGCCAGGTTGGATGGGCCCCCGAGCAACTGATCCAGTGGAAGGTGTCCCTGTCCATGGTATTGGGAGCTGGAGTTTCCATCCCAAGCCATTCTATGATTCTACAATTGTAAAATATTTATAGTAAATATTCTCTTCTACATTGCTAGGAATCCATCTGTCCTTCAATGAGATAGGTTAAAAAGTGAATTACCTCTGAAGCTGTTTGCTTTACATTTTGTCTTGGATAATGAAAGGCTGACATTTGTTTCACATTTGTGAGGAGCTGGCTTGTAGTCATGTTCACTTCCCAGTTCTCATGCAATAGTTTCATGATGCAGTGTTTGGATTATAAACAGGGGAGCATTTAAACTCAGGCAATTACTTTTCCTCCTCACTGAGGTCTAGTTAGGAGCCAAGTTTTGAACAAAGCAATTCAGTAAATTATATGCAAAAATTATTATAAACCAAAGAACCATTTAAACCTTTTGGAGAACAGATACTTGCACAGTTCCAGGAGTCAGCTCAAAGTACTATCCTCTCTGAAACCAGTGACCTAGCCTGTCTCCCACACTGGGAACAGACACTTCAGAGGAAGGAGTGCTTTCAAACACTGACTCATCTTGGTCTCTTCCTCCTTCCCTGTACAGCTAGGAGTTGGCAAACCATGGAAAACAAACACCTTGTTTTCACTGTGACGTTGCAGTCACACCTAGTGTAGCAATATGAACTTCCCTTCACCCTGTCTTACCATTCAGATCTCAAGTGACCATCTCTTGAATTGAAATCTTGACTTATTTAATATCTGAAGAGGCCTCAGTCTAGTCCCCCCACATTATAGAGGATTGAAGTGCTGATGCTCTGTGTGTCAAACGAAACCAGACTAGCAGGGAGCTGAGCTCCAAACAGGGACCTGATCATTTCCATGCCATGTTGAGCTTGGGTTAGTCTCCAGTCTTCAGGTCCACAACATCCAGGGTGGTTCAAGAGACCAGACTTCACCCACCTTCATTTTCACCCTCACTGTCCAGTGCTCAGATCTCATTAATGCACTTGCCCCAGCTAATTTCATTCACACACCTTCAATATTGGTGTGCACTTCCTTTTCAGATGCAGCAAGGCACTGGACTTGGAGTTTTGCTTTGAAGTCACATCCGATTCTATCAGCCTTTTGACTATGCAAACATAAATTGAAAGTTCTAGCGCGATCCTTCCCATTCCTTTCTCTCACCTTTCCATTCTTCTACTACAATAATTTATGCAAATAGAACTGCAAAATCATGAACAAACTAGTAGAAAATAAAAGGTGTCACAAAGGGCTTGCAAATTAGAACCTTACATCCAGCCAACTTCATCTCCCACTTCCCAGTCACATCAAATTATGATCTTTGTCCTCCCGTTTTCCTACCTGCTGCATCACCTTGGAGGAGGCCAAACTTGGCAGCTGAAGAAGCCAGATGTCAGAGTCTACAAAGAAAGTTTTCAGCAGTGGCAGCTGCTTGTCAGATCACATTCCCCCAAAGGCTTATGTTTGGCTCTGATGGTGTATCTGTTGGTGGCCACGGCTGGTCTTCCTGAAAGTCATATGTGGGATCAGCTCCCAGTGGGAAACTCAAGTTTCTTCTCCTGAAAGGCAGTCTCCACTGATTTGCAGTTCTGGGAAAATGTTCCTTCTTTTTTTCTCATGTTCTCAGAAAGGGTTTATGTTCAGTTTGCATAAAACTGAATTATTAAGAAAGACAATTTTCCATAATTTTTAAAGAACTTTCCTCTTAAAAGGAGAATGAAATCCCTTTTATTTGTGTGTTTCTAAATGTTAATTTCCATAATAACAAATATATACATTCTTATCCATAAAAGTTTTTATCCATGGATAGGAATTTACTTTGGGATATTTATGATGGGTATTGGTCTTCATTTGAAGCAGAGGAAACTGAGACAAATCCTTTTGAACCTAAACAGTCCATGAGCACTTAAAAGAGTCTTTGGTTATGAGATTACCTTGTAAACATACTGATCAAATAAGGTTTAAGAATGACACATTAGAAAAGTCAGCATTTACCCACAGATTGAAAATATTTGAGACAATCTCTGTCACAAAGTAAACAGGGAGACTCGTGTCATTAAATGGGACTTCACCTTGAACTGTGAGCCAGGCAAACACCATGTCTGTCTTCAGCTACTCTTCCCCCTTTTCCTCTGGGCAAGTCTATCAGAAGATGGCACTTTCTACTGCTGCTGGCACTGCTCTTGTAGCCTGGGTACTGCCTTGGTGGCTGGTCACAAACCTGGAATTCAGGGTTTTGTCTGCTATTGCCTGTAAAAGTAGGATAGCACACTCACAAAGAGGGCATAGGGTATTGATGAAATCCTTTAACCACGGTGGTGCTAAGGACCTTGTGAATATCCAGTTTGATGGTTCACAAGAACAAATGCTCAAATGCTGTGGATTGAGAGGAACATTAACCATATTCCTGTTCTAGCAGGGAGCAATGCCAGGTTCTGCTCCTGATCCCAGTGGCTGTCATACCTGAAGGAAGCACTGTTATCAGCCTCAACAGTTCCTGAGGAATTGGATGCTACAGTGCACACCTGAGTGTCTAAGTCATTTGACTGTCAATCATACCCCCTCTTCCATACTGCCCCCTTCTTTGGGCAGTGAATTACATAAAAAATATGTGATGTAAAGACATTTAATTTCGGATTTTAAATTTACAGTCCTTGAAGTTTATGAAGTGTTCCTCTTCGGGATTTTCTGGGGATACAAGGCACCAAGCATACCCTGCTGAGCTTCTATTTGCTTAGATCAGACTCTTCTTCTCCTAGGAAGTTTTTACTTCTCTTTCTGCTTCTCTTTGCCCTTGTCATAATTTTTGGATTTTCTCTGATGTCACTTGTCAGTGAAAATACCACTGCTTTTGAATGTGAGGCAGCATACAGGCTTTAAATAAGGATCCTGTAGGTCATCTCAACATACATGCAAATTACTAAAATTTAATCTGGATAATTTTGCTAGATTAAGAGAGGTTTCACAATTTTTGTGATTACTTAAGGAGCCCATATCTCACAGATATGGGGATCTGCCTCGTTATTCAGTCCCCTGATAGCCTAACTCTATGTACAACAAAAAACTCTTTCACATTTGAACATTATTCTCCTGCCTTCCCTAATCACAAAGTTTTCTGAAGCAGCCTCAGTTGAGTTAGCTGTGATGATGTGAACTGTGCTGTACAGCTCAGACCAGCTGATCGAGACATCACTTACTTGTCTTAGCTTTAAAGCAACTGTGAACTGCAGCTTAATGGATCACCGTGAAAGCTTTGTGAGTGGGTTATTGTAATTACATTAAATGAGAGCCTTGGCATGCAAAGAGGAGTTTAAGAGGTGCCCAGCTGACTGCTCATGATGACACAGTGGTTGCAGGATGTGAGCTGGGGACTGTCCTCCAGCACTAGTCTCCTGGCATGGAGGCCATGTGAACCTCTGCTTTGACACTAGGGAAAGTCAGGTACCATCAGCCTTGGAAAAGCTGCAGGATCTGCTCCTGTCTCTCAGGGTTACTCTTTCACTGCTGGTGGTAATCTCTATGGGATCAGATGAGACTTATTGAGCCATATCACACAGACATAGTTAAGGAATCCAAGTTATTCGTTCTTGTTTCCTCCAGGTCAAAGGGAAGCTCACCCATGGGTTCTGTCCTACCTCCAAGGCAAGTGAGCTGTATTGCTGGTTAACAGCTCTGTTCTCTTTAAATCAGCGCTGCTATCATCAGGACAGATAGTTATAATTTTTCTTCTTGTGTCAGGGCACCAGCAGAGAATTGTAGAGGTTTTCGTGCCTGTGTTGTACTTTTGCTACATGTAACTGGTGACGCCCTCAGAGACCCAGGCAGGGACAGCCCCAGACCAGGCAGTAGATGGCACCAATGTACAGCAGTTACAGTGTGCACAAAAACAGTCATAAGGAAAACAAAAATTAAAAAAACAAAACAAAACAAAAAAACCCCACACTGCTCTTGCTGCTTCCAGTCCTTCTGTTTGTTCTTAGCTCAAAAACATCTTTTCTAATGATCATTTTTCCATAGTAAAACCCTGCACCCTCAGGTGTGTAAGAATGACCAAGGCTCTCTGTGATCAGTTCTCTTTTCTTCTTCAATTCACCATTCTAAAAAAAGTTGCACAAGAATTAGGAAGCAGGATCTCCTCACCTCTGTTTCGTGCCTGTAGTGGATCACTAACATCCTATATCCCTGTCTTCTCAACTGCCATAGCTTGTTCATAGTCAGGGTATCCACGCATAGACCCAAATTTCAAGCTGACAACCAGATTTGAACAAGGAGTGAACTTCTTTGAGAGAGGTGTTGTTGGGGTCCTCTCCCTCTCTGTACCCTGGACTATAATCTGCTTCCCAGGAGCCACTGGTGAATTTTCTCCAATGGACATACCTGGCTATCACAGGAACCTTGGATGTCAGCAAGGATGTCTCTTTCTTACTCTTATCCTGAAAGATACTATAGTTTCGATTTCACACCCTTTGCTCCTGCTCTTAAGTTTCTTACAGTATTTTATGGCCTGTGATGGTGGATTTTCAATACAGGAGAAAGAGGGACATATAAGCTCTTAAAACGCTGCTGTGTGTTAACATGATTGCCTGCAATTGTTGAGGTCTGTCATGATCCAATTGCTTCTTTAGTCCTAATTTCTTGGTGCACTGGATTTTTCTTTGCACTTTGCTTACCTGCAATCGTAACTCAAGTTTAGATCTGCAACAGTATGAGGAACTCTTGCCTTCATGACTTTGTTTACAAAGGGGAGCACAAGGCAATAGAGTCCATGGCACTGTCTTAAATATCTCTTAAATAATTATGACGCTGCCATTTGCTGTCTTTACTCCCCCTGCCCCCCACCTTCTGTAGTCACTCAGGGTTCAGATCTAGGCTGCCAAAACTAGCTAAGCATCTTCCAACTCTGCAATGCCCACATTAGGCAGACTATTTGTACTTACAAAGAGGTTTCACCTGAGATTGGCAGAGCTACAGTTTCTACAGAGACAGAAAGAGCAAACCCTCTAGAGTTGCCAGAGGCTATTCTGGCTACCATGTATTTTAAAGTATCTCAAAGCATTATTTCTATAGAACAGACCATTTTTGTGAAACTTTAAAATAGTGATAAAAAACCCACAAGAAAACCTGGCAAGCTGTCACTGTCCTCCTACAGCTTTTAGCCAGCTCTTCTTTTTGATAAACTCATTATTGGCCCTATATAATTCTCATATTCTCAGGAATTGTTCGGTTTGGTCTGCCCCCCTTCTCTCCTACTCCAGTTCCACTCACAAGAGTTTGTTTCAAAGAACTTGAAGTTTTGAGACTAAGTTTTAGCTATGGTGTTGTGTCCACCTGAGTTCATTAGAAGGTGAGCTCCCTTTGCTTAACTGAGTCAGAATAACCTTATTCTGAATAACATTAAGGTACTTGAGGGGAATCTCTTTGGCTCAGGAAGACAAATTATTAAAGACTTCAAGTCTCGGTGGCCTCTCCAATAGTTCTGAAAATCCTGCTCTGTGGGGATTACAGATGGTCCAGTAGGCACTACAGAGAAATTTAGGAGACAGAGACTCCCTAGAAGCACTGATTTCTTTTCTGTTCTTGTCAGAATTGCTTAAATCTCTGCAGTCTCCTTTCCTCATCTCCCCTTCCTTTCCTTGCCAGGGTGCGGTTACGAGACCAGAAGTAAACAGTCAGATATTTGCTTTGTGTTAATAAAATCACATATAGGTTCCTTCATCCCCAGTTCTAAGGACAACAAAGTAAAACATTTGTGAGGAATTAAAATCCACTTTGTTCTGAAACAACCTTGAAACTCAAAGAAGGATTTCAGATCAGCATGTAGTTTTACACCAACAAGCACATTTAGAACATTATGACTCATATAAGTATTTCTGGGTCAGAGGAAAAAGGGTTATTTACCTTTTGCTAAAGAACCACAGTCCTTCAAGGGAGAGGAAAACCACAATTGGAACATTCTAGCTGGGTCATCAGGACCAGGTTTCTACAGTCCCTGCCATGGTCTATTAAAAGTGAGTAAGGAAAAATTACATATTTGTCTTTTACCTTCCCCCCAGCCCTAGAAATCTCTAATCACAAAACAGCTCTCAGCACCCAAGTTAAACTTTCAGCATCAAAGATCAAAAGCTTCAAGACTGGACCATGTAAGGGGACAAGTACAGGATAAATTAATGACACAGCTTGTTGGGGGTGGGACACTGACTCATGGGCACTTGTAGGTGAAACTGTGTGGGTGATCTTAGATTAGTAATGTTGATAACTGTTATTTGGCCATTTAATATAGGTGGCTACAGTGGGCAAGCTTTGAAACATACAGTCCTTGGGAAATGAGCCATGCACCATTCTGGAGAAGAGGACAAAACTATATGAACCAGAAACACATGTAGAAATACTCTTCCCTCAGCCCAAATCTCATGACTGATTTAAACTTGTCTGTGTGAAGAAAACATATCAAATAGGTGCATTACAGCACTACAGTGCACTTGTGTCCTTCAGCACTGTGTATCCCTGGGAAGTGTCCCCCTCTCTGAGTCACTCAGGTCCCAAACAAAACTTTGACATGCTGAGCTAGATCTGCCACTGCCCTGGTGTAACAGTGATGGTCATCAGGACTTTGTGTCATTAGGACTTTCTGTTCACCAAGGTGCTCTGCAGCAGATCAGCCAAGAGCCAGCAATGCTAGCACGTTTCAAAAGACAGCAGACTCTGCTTTAGTGGATACTGATGAATTTACACTTCTTTCTAGATTACAGCCTAGAGTGTCACAAGAATGCTGTTCTTTGGTTGTTCAAGGTCAGAAAGGCACATATTTGAAGATACCTAGAGGTTATATATCTTCGTAATACAAGATATTAATTGAGTATATGTGCAAAGATTTACCCACCTGGGGCAATTCCTTTCTGTCGTCCTCACCCAGCAGTCTAGAAGGGGTTACAAATTCTCTTTATGAGAGTTAGAAGTTGTTTGAACAGAGGATGCTAAAAGGCCTGAATGATCATGTTGGTAGGGAGCATCAGCCAGTTTAGCTTTGTCAGAGGAGGAGGATGAAATAAAGGCAGGCAACTGCTATTCTGGCTCCTGCATATGCTCAGTAGCTAGACCTAGTTAGAAAAATCTACTCTGACGTTCAAGGCAATACAGTCGATTTGTCAGCTGATTGGTTTGATGAGGACAGTCAAATCTGACAGCAATAGATACAATAGAGTGAGTAACAGCCTCCATAGCACATCAGTGCCATGGCAGTTCATAGAGAACAGGAGACTTGCAGTGTTCCACCAATGTGGAAAAAATACCTGAATCAGGGTCTGTAACTGATAATTCTGTATCACTAAGGTATCCCAGGGAATGGTGAGAGACAGACAAACACCTAGAGATGCTTTCCATAAGATTAACAGAATAAAGCAGAGCACTACAGATCTTCCCATGGGAAGACCAGCATTATGGGAAGCCTAGCTTGCTTGCTCTGGGCCACCAGAGTAAGATCTCCCAAAGATGACACAATATCAACATCCAGATTTGTAAGAAGGCAGCTAGGGAATAGTGGGTCAAATTTGTTTGTGTGTGCAGTGCTACAGTGTCTGCTGTAATTGATATCAAAGTTAGAAATGGAGACTTCCTAACATAGTAGAGAGCTTAGTCCCCACTGGTTTTGGTTCCCTAACAAAAACTGTGTAGGTGAAGTAGTATTAAAGGAGTTCAAGTGGAAGCAACATATTTAGGATATATGAACTCAGACTTACCATTCACTCAAGAGTCCTGGATCAAGTACATGGTGCATTGACTAAATTTGAACATAACATGGTTATAAGATCAGAGGTCAAAACAGATCCCTGTAATATTCAGCTGTGAGACTTGCCATTCACATTTCTACATACCCCTGTAGAAGTACAATGTGAGATTTGTCATTTATTCACATTTTAAGCTATTTTAATTCATGCAATAGTCTATCCTCTTCTCCAGTTCCTCTTACTCAGTTCCCACAAAAGCATTATAAATAGTTTTTAGATATCTGGGTAGTATATATGTATTCGCTTTCCCTTATCCACATATTTGCTGACCTCTTCAAAGAACCCCAGAAAATTGTGATGTGTAAGCAGAAAAAGGTTCATTCAGGTTCCTTGCCCGCCAGACACCGGCCAGTTGTCTTATCATGACATGTCTGAAACAACAGGCATTATTTTTCTTAATGCCCTTAGATAATGGTTTTGAGGGTGTTGAACCAAAGTCCTCTGTGGTCACTATTACAGAGCAACTCTTTGACTACTTCATGATCTATTTCTTCTACCATACCTCCAAGATATTTAAATTCCCAATAAATTTGCAGATGGCACTTTTTTCACTTCCTTTTCTGAGGCAAATAAGATGCTTATACTCATCAGTTGTGGGCAGACAACTTGACATAAAAGGCAGGGTTCAAAGCCTGAAATTTTCTGCATTCTAATTGCCAAATTGAAACAAAAATGAAAGATCTTATCTGAGATAAATTACTGTTACATAATTAACACTACTTACATGAAAATATGTTACGTTCTAAAAATGCTAGAGGGTAAAAAAAAATACAACAACAATGATGAGATGAAGGAAAAAAACAGTGTACTCCAATTTTCAGGCACGAGTGGGAAGGAACTGCAGAATGCTGGGACAAAGATGTGTAGGACAAATATATCGCCTGCTTGTGTACTGTTACCAAAATACTCACTGAAACACATGGGGCATAAACAACCCTATTTAGAATACAGGATTGCACACATAGTTAAAAAGCTGGGAAAATAACTTGAAAACCTAATGAGCATCAAATGGATACTGTGGAGGAAAATGCCAGAGAAATGGCAGGTGTGAAGGCTACGTAAGATCATCTCCGATGAACAAGTCAAGAGGGTTATGAGTACTTAAGATTTGTATCACTTCTTCAGATCATAGATGATAGCTCTTAACAGGAGGATGCTACTGACGAATTACATTGTCAAAATATTGTTGTTATATAGGCATGAAGGGTAAAATATGTTTAAACACACAGTTTTGGATATAGTGAGATATCTGTTCAGCTCAAAGGAAAAGATGCAGATATTGCTTAAAAAGTAGGATCCTTTCTGCAATCAGAAATGTGCATGCTGGGATAAAACCATTCATGTGAGCCGTGGGCATGACACTTCCAGAAAGATAGAGTATGAAGAAAATAAAGCATGAAAGGTCATTGATTTATAGACCTCTGACCAAGAAAGTAATGTTGACATTACTGTATTTGGAAGAGGATGGGGATACATAATAGTCTGCAAATATGCGAAAGATTGCTTTGCAGAGTAAAGTCAACATTTGTGTTTAACTGCTTTAGAATTGTGACAAATATTAGATTGATATCAGAAAAAACTTACTAACTGTGGGGGTAGGGAAGCTGTAAGATCACCTAAGATGACTGAAGAATCTCCACAATGAGAGCTTCTCTACAAGCATGTTAAACAAATAGCTGTTGGGGAATAGTCAGGTGCGGTTGATCCTGTTCTGTACCAGAGGACCCCTCCAAGTCCCTCCAGCCCCATCAGTGATGTCTGTATTTCTATGAAATTATGTACAAGCTCGGGTGTTTATGAAAAGATGATGATGATGATGATGACTTAGCTTACCATTTTTTTTTTCTAAATAAAATCTGTGTATTATAAATACTCGTTAAAAAATTAAGAATTTAAAACCAGATATTCCCCATAAAATTATTTTTTTTATCAAAAACTAAACCCCTTATCAAAATTTTTCAAATGAAAACAAATATTCTGATTGAAAAAAAAAAAAAAAAGCTCCAATTTAGGATTGTTTCCCTGGTAACCAGGAACTGTCATTCTGTGGACTTGTTCTTCCCATTCTCCCCCATGTGCCAGGCTTCCAGCTTGCCCAGCACTCCTGTGGCTGGGACTCCCGTTAGTGTTGCTCCCCCTTTT
The DNA here is from genome assembly GCA_013400415.1 of Scytalopus superciliaris. Lineage (NCBI taxonomy): Eukaryota > Metazoa > Chordata > Aves > Passeriformes > Rhinocryptidae > Scytalopus > Scytalopus superciliaris. Next base: position 74,921 of record VXBX01003755.1, on the reverse strand, counting down.
CCCAAACGGTGGATCATGAAACATCATGGTATGTGCAGACCAAGGCAGATGCATAACTGAAAGAGAACAGGATCGAGAGGAACAACACGGGTTCAATGAAATCACATGGCAAAAGATGTAAAGAGAAAGATTTAGTACAGGTTTTTATTAAATGAACCTCTTTGGGTTTCTTTAGGGAACAAAGAGGTGTCTCTTGTCCCTCATAGACAGCTTGAGGACAAATAAGCAATTTCTAAGAAGCTCCAGACAGCAGCTTTCTTGTTTTTAATACATCACAAGGAATTATCTGATTCTTTTTCACTTCTTTGGTTTCCCTCAGACGAAGAAATTACTTTTGCCAACATTCCAACATTGGAAGTGTCAACACAGTGCATTTCCCCTAAAGCAAGAATCAGTCTCTGCCAGGCTGTGCCCAGGGGCTCAAAAAATGAGAAGACAAACCACCAATAAAACAGACGTACCTTCACCCCGATTCGATGGGAAGTCTATCGCTCTTTATTAATAATGTCTCTTCCAGATGAATGATCCGGTGGGACAGCAGTTTCACTGTCCTGTGTTCACATTTCAGAGGGGTACTCTAAAAGGAGCAGCTGGTTGACTTCGTGGAATAGGCCAGCAACTCCAGCAGAGCCCAGAGGGGTATTTTAGGTAATATGCTTCAATAACAACTTCACATAGTGCTCAGGTGAGTGGTGTTGCCCCACCTAAATATTTGACCTGACGTTGCTCACTGAGCAGGCTCTCCAGGCTGACTTCTTTGATGGATCAATTTGGAATGTGTTAATGGCATTACTCAGCACAATAAATAAAATGCGACTCACCTTAACGTTTCTTGGAAGGAGTCATAGAGTTTATGACACCCAGTGGGAACAGCAAGAGAGGGTCATCTGGAAGGAACAGGGAAACATGCCGAGTGCTCACAAGGGAAATTTCAAGAAACAGATGGAGAAAATATCATAATTCTCAGTAGCCTCCAAGGAACAGATGAAAAACTTTTGGGTCAATAAGCCAGAGAGTGAAAGGCTCAGAAACAAGGTTTGTGATCAAATTATCTAGTCCACATACTGGGAAATGCTAATAATCCACTAGCTCCTCAAGTCTTCATAAGTGCAAAATGTTGAAAAACTTCTGAGGGGAAGCAGTAGGAAAAATATTTCCCACATTATTTATGGGAAATAATTTTTTTTTTGTTAAGTGGGAAGGAAGGGGTTTTATCCTCTGAAGAACCTCTAAAAGAATATGAATTTTCCTTTTTTGACAATAAAATCAGTAGGAGAGAGGGAATTTTCTAACCTGATCATCAGATCTGTTACTGAAGGCTCAATTGGTGCAGAAACACAACACAATAACAATTTTAGATGGAAGTACCATTTGTAGCTGTTAAATTACCCAAAGGATCTTTCACATGAATGCTCTGGACTGAATAGCATGTGCATACACATTCCAGTCATGGATCCAAAACAAATTAGGAAGCTAATATGCACCCTCCTCTGGGACTTAATTGACCATTAGTTTCCTAGGTTCTGAAAAATCATGTCATTATATCTAACTTATTTCAACATTGCTTTTTACCCCCATAGGATCCTAGGGCTGTATACATTTTAAAAAAATGCATCCCCCACCACAAAAATACTATTGCCTTTTGAGGGTGGAAGCTTCTACCCAGCAACACTTCACAACTGGTGTGGACATTTTTACTCAGGAATTGAAAGATACCATATCTCAGTACAATTACGCAGAAGAATATAGGTCAGACAAACATAATTACCAATTATAGAGTTTAGACGGGGATGTGGCAGTAACAAGCTCACTGCTGGGAAACAGTATAGCTAGTTCTTAATAATAAATTTCCTTTAGACATCAGCCTCTCCCCAAAGATTCACACCAATAAAATGTAGCAGAAATATAACAAAATCCCTTCAAACGTCTGAAGGGAATTTATCTTTTGGGAAGAAAAAAAAAAAAAAAGGCAGCAGATAAAAATTGAAAGTAATTATAATTTCAGGGCTAGCTGTAGCCATTCCAAAACTAAACCTTTTATGAGCAAGTTATGATTTTACCAGTGTGGCCAGTTGCACAACAGGCAGCCCAGCTTCATGTTTGAGATGAGCAACAGCCCCCTGGGAGGGTGATACCTCTAGTAACACTGAGCTTGAGACACAGTTCAATATTGACTTGGAAAGTGCCAGCACTGGACTCAAGTGTGTAACTTCTGCAGAAATAACCCAAAATATTTTTGACAGATCCTCTCTGTGTGCATACTCTTTCATCTTCTGAAGCTGGTTAGCTATGCTGCGGGGTAAGGTTGAACTTGAAGGTGATAAGCCAAAGGAAGAGCTGAGCTTTGTGGTTTGTTTGGGAGCACTTAACCTCGCTGTAGGCAGGGCCCCGTTTGAAGCATGAGTCGGCAACAAGAGCACTGTGGCTGGTTTCCTTTGAGCACACAGCTCACCACCTTCTGTATTCTGATGAGTGGTGAGCCAGCCCCAACCACCCGTTCGTGCACCCCAGATTTTATGGTTTCTTGTATTCCTCATGAAACAGTTAATCATGTGACTCTCCGAGTCTGAAGGTTTTGCAACTGTCACAAGGCTGCACCAGACAGGTACCTCGGTCAGGTATTTGGACTTTCTTTAAACTCCATAAAAATAACAAACAAAAGGGTTGACCTTGTACTGTACGTGCGTGAACGCAGGATTTAAACAGATGCAGAAAAGATCAAGAATTTCAAATAGGCCCAGGAGAATGCCATTCTGCAGGAGTTTATTAGGGTTCTGTATAAAATCTCACCATAGAGAAAGAAATTAAATGAAATAAAAAATAAGTGTAAACCCCAGGAGTACTAGTAAGAGGTTGAACACTCTACCCCAGCTTCTGCTTTGTGACACTAATCATAGATAGAAAAAGGTTTGTCCTTTTCAGAGCAAATGACAATGCCCTCCTAATTCCAGCAGCTATAACTTCATCCTCGCTTGAAGGGCATTACAGGAAAATGTAAAACATGGCAGTCAGAGGTACAGACAGTCAACCCCTGCACAGGTGTGTAATAAGGATGGCATCAAAAGTAAATGGATTATTTTGGGTTTTTTCATGCCTCTTTCATTAAGCATCTGTAACTCTGTGACTTCCAGATCCCACGTTCATGCCTAGAACAATATTCACTTGGAGGAAACTAAGGGCAGTATTTTAGGTGGGGAGAAGGCAGCTACTGAAACACAGTTAAAAGTATGATGCTGTTGCAAATTTATAAACAGCCACAGGTACCGTGATGTTTATACATCACCAAGAGACTGGATTTTATTCTAAATAAGGAAAAATATCTAAGTGACAGAGGCTTTACACGTCCACGAGATGCATTTCTGAAAAAGACATGCCATGTTTCAAGTATGAGTTATAGGGCCAGATGCTGGAATCTGGGTGAAGAATTATAGGCTGCGTTTATAGGAGGTCAGGTCGGGTAACCACAATGGCCTGAAAAATATATTAATCTCATTTGAAAGATGGAATGCAATCTTTAAGTTAATATAAATACACCATCTGCAGCAGTGAGCCCTGAGGAAGGCATTGGAATATGGAGCAATTTAGGCAGAGAGGAATGCACCAAATGTGAGATAAGGCCAAAATGAAAAGCAAAGCCTGATGTCTGTTATCCCCTGGAGAAGGTGAGGTTCAGGCCTGAAGCTGGTGCATGATTCCCAGACCTGCAGAAGTCTTAATGATCTCGTTAATCCTGGATGCAATACAGTTCATCCAAATGACAGTGAGGAAGTGATTGGATGACAACCTGCACTTGCACATTTACATAAGGAAAAGATACCGCATCCAACACGAACTACTTATTTTGCAACTCATTCTGATTAACAGAGAATGTAGTAGTCATGCAGCTGGCAAGGGACATTATCCTAAGAGCTCATAATTAAAAGTGGACAAAATTAAGACAATTGTAGCTGGTGCTTCCCAATGGCTAATATCCTCCAGCTGAGGAAAATTATGAGAAAACAGCGAGTGGGAGGAAGAAATCAGAGATGAAAACATGAATGGAAATCAGAAGTTCTTTCAGAATAGAGTCAGTCCATCAGCATCATCGAGGACAGACTGGCTAAGGCTCAGCTACTCCAGTGGTAAACCAAAAGTATTTTAAAGACTCAACAAATGGGAAAAATAAAGCAACTGTCTGAAGAGAAGAGAAACTGATGTTGAAAAATAAAGAGATCATGAAAAATTGGTCCATGGTGATGCTGAGCAGGACTTTTTGAGGAGTGTTTGAATTGCGTAAGGTAAAATTGTGAACAACAATACAAAAAGCCAGACTTGTTCAATAAATGTTTCTGTTTGCTATTTTGAAAAGTAGTATCTTGATGGTGTTTATGTGAGACCAAGGCTGAATAAGTACTTTCCAGCCCATTAGGAAATAAGCAGGATGTTAAACATCATCTAGTGGAGATAAACATTTTTAAATCAGCAGGCTTGGATAAATAACACCCAGGGGTCCTAAAATATTTGACTGAGGAGAACTCTGGCTTGCTAATGTTAATTTTTAATAAATTTTAATATCAGAGGGATTCCAGGTGACTGAAAGCAGGGTAGTAACCTGGAAAGAAAGAGAATGTGAGAGATAGAGATAAAGAGAAAGGAGGGGAGAGAGGGAGAACAGGAAATCAAGTGCAATTACAGGGGAGTTATTGAGCAGCTAACCTCACATCAATCCCAGGTAAAATAGTGGAAAAACTGAGACAGGACTGAACTGCCAAAACATGAAAGAACAAGATTTTAATTACTGCCAGTCAATGTGGGTTTATGGAAAATAGCTCATATAAAACTGGTTTCATGTTCTGCCTGCAAAAAAAAAAAAGCCAACTGTACAGATGTAGCAGGCTTTCTCGAGGCTTTAGACTTAGTGCATGACATACTTACTGGATAAACACTATATAACATGAAGGAAACTTACGTTAAATGGCTAATACATGGCTATTTAGCATAACTCAAAGCCCAGCTGCGTCAATCAGATCATCATCAAATGAGGATTCTTTACTGGCTTTCCGCAGGGCTTTGAAGTATACTCGGTGCTATTCAGCATTTTCACTGATGCTCTGCAAGGGAATAAAAAGTCAGCACTGACAGACAGATGGCTGACACAAATATTAGCAGCCTGGTAAATAACGATGAGGAGAAAATACTAATGCTGAGAGTATTTTGGGTCACTTGTTAAAGGGAGCCCATTGGAATGAAATGCAGTCAGTACAAAGGTGATCTCTAAGGCAGAGAGCAAAATAAACCTGATGGGACCCTGGATCGTGGAAAGCTGTGATTCTGGAAAATGGTTTGGGAATCACAGTGGGCAAGTAACACAGCCTGAAAATACTAATTCCAGAAAGACTAAATAAAAGGACAAGCTGTGCCATGATCCGTATACCTACAAACAAGGGAGTAGTGAGCAGTAATGTGCTTTTATCTCCTCACGGTACATCTCACAGATGTCTGGAGTCTGATTTTGACCAACCTCTATTAACAACTCAAATGGCAACAGAGAACAAGTGTTAGACTGACCTGATGAATGAAGGAGACACCTGACATTGAAAGATTTAGAGACCCATCCTCTGAGTTTATTGTGAAAAAAAAAATGAGTGATGTCTTGATTACGCTGCATAGTTACTTCCAGACAAGAAAGCACTGGATACTAAAGGGTTCTTACATCTGGCAGAGAAAAGCATAATGAGAACCGGTGACTGGAAGTTGAAATCAGAAATTCAAAACGGTCACAATTTTTCAAACAGTGACAGCGATTAACCACTGCGACAAACTTCTAAAGGAAATGATTGATTATCCATTTCCTGATGTATTCATATCAAAATTAGATGCTTTTCCAGAAAATATATTTTAGCCAAAATAAAAGCTATGCTTAATTCAAATGCAAAGTATTGGGTAACAGCATGAAAATATAAAAGTCTATGACATGTGGGAGAGAAAATGTGATGACTGTATGCAGTCCTCTCTGAGTGCAGAATCTCTGGATGTCTGCAAGAAAGATATCTCTAATGTGATACAGCAATGCAATCTAGTAGAGGAAAAGATTTTTAAACCAAAGTTAAAAATGAGCTAAAAAATAATAATAAAGTGACTCTAATTAATCATTGGACATGCTGATGGTGATACATCTGTACAGCGAGGCTGGATTTTTAAAAATACATTTTTTTAAAATGAAAAAACCCCAACAGAATGAGAGATAAATAATTGTTTCTAGCTGTAAGCATTGCAGATTAATTATCTGGGAAAACTGTAGAATTACTGGAGTTTTTAAGACTTCTTTACACAAACATGTTCAGTTCCTTGGAGAAAAGGGGGCTTGAGGGGTGAGCTCATAGCTCTGTACAGCTTCCTGAGGAAGGGAAGGAGAGAGGGAGCTACTGATCTCTTCTCCCTGGGATCCAGCGACAGGATGCATTGGAGTGCTTCAAAACTATTCCAAGGGGAGGTTTAGACTGGACATTAGGAATCATTTCTTTACCAAGAGGGAGGTCAAACCCTGAAAGAGGCTACCTAGAGAAGTGGTCGATGCCCTGAGCCTGTCATTTGGACAATGCCCTTAACAATAGACTTTAACTTTTGGTCAGCCCTGAATTGGTCAGGTAGTTGGACTAGATGATCACTGTAGACTGAAAGAGTCTATTCTATTCTATTGCACTGATTCTACTTAGGGTAGGGATAGGACTCGATTACCTTCTGAGGTCCTACTTCCACCTATTGCTATAATTTCTGTGCTATAATTCAAGTAAAAGTCATGGTCATGATGCTAAAAGTAATGAAGATAGATAGGTCTCCTGTTATGCAGAAGATATAATAGAATGAAAATTTGAACCTAACATTATGTGATGTTACAAATCTTCCATATCTGAGTTGCTTTAGAAGGTATGTCTGCCTGCTTTTTCATTCTTTCATTATCCCAGTGTCTGTGAGAGATCAGAAATGGAGGTTCTGGTTATCTAATACCTATCTCAGTACTTACCTGCCCTGAAGCCTTGTAGCAGTTGAAGTGCTTTTTCAGAAATGGTATTTTTCAGGTCATCTGAGGCCAAATTGGATCACGGTGAACTTGAAAATCAAAGCATCATGCAAGGGTGGCAGGGGCTAATGTGTCCTCCCCAGCAAGGACACTTCTGAGTCAACATGATTCACAACCAGGCCTGTACAAATAACTAATTTTTCAGTTTGCCAGGTGAACTTGAAGGGAGAAAAAACATTCGCACTGCCCTGAAGTGAAGTTCATGTCTGTTTGTTGATGGAAAGAACTATAGGGAAAAAAAAAAAAAAAAGAAAAGTGTTCATCAGTCTGACTAGACTGTTTGGTTTGATTTGAAATTGTTTTGTCTTTGTGGTCTGTTGCATATAAACATAAATTTATGGAAAATTTTCCTGAAAAGTCCACCCGTAACAGAATTTTTGAGTGGTGAACAAATGAATCACCTCCCAGAATTTTTGTGGCTTTGTTCAGACTTTTCAGCTTCAACAGCTACACTGCTGGATCCTGATAGTATCAAAATAGACCAGAAAGTAACAACCCTTCAAAAACCTGCCAGATACACCCTGCAGTGAAAAAGTCCTGAGCAACTTATTGAAAGGAGTTAATCTCTGGAAGTTTCCCCAAAAAACAATGTTCAGGAGAAAGCTTTGTGCAGCCAGACCTTCTCCTGAAAACTACTGGACATGACTAAAAGAAACTGCAAAGTCCTGCTTCTTTTTCCTGCCTCTAATACTGTCCATTTAGCTGGAATGAGTTTGTTTTCTGTCTCCCATCCAATGCAGCAGCTAAACAGCCATGAGGACCAGAAGTGTCACATCTTTCTCAGCTACCAGACAGAAAGCCTGGTACCCAGGGGGAGACAAGTTGCAAGACCTCACATGGAAATTTCTCAGCTAAAATATATTAAAGAAAGAGGTACTGTTTTTCAAAGAGAGAAATCTATATCATTAGTGCTGCAAGATGTGCTTGTCAAACACATATATTGAAGAAAGGTAGTATCTAGAAAGCACCTACTTCAGCTCAGCTTGAGATATAGCTGTGCAGAAAGAGTGCTCCCGCCAGTTTGGACAACCACATGGGAACTTGATGGAAAGTTCAACACCTTCCCATGAAATGCAAACAGCCTCTGAAAGTGCAGCACAACCACAGCTGGCTGAAACTTAACTTATAAAAGAAAAAAAAGTTACAAAATTGTTAGAAAATGGAGAAGACTCAACCTCTGCAATAAGCATATGCTAGGCATGATAAGGAACAGATAGATACTTGACAAAACAGTCAAAATCTTCTTTTTCTGTGATAAAAAAACTCTCAGGTTGTGAATTTATTTCTTTTTTCCCCAAAACCTGTTGGTGTCCAGAGAACTTATATCAAGGACAGAACAGTTCTGAGTCCAGAGACAGGAAGATTTTTAGACTTATTTCAAGCAAATATGGTAACCAAAAGGCCTAAAAATCCTTGTATGACCTTGTCTTCTGGTGAATAATGACCATTTTACAAAGTGGAATCACTTAATGCAGATATGAAGAGAGACTGGCACCTCTATTTTAGTTTGTATTCAACCACATTCAGACTGGTCAATCTGAAAGGCTAAGGGGTTTAAGCCTGGAGCGATTCTATATAGCAGCTATTTTGACTTATTAGACATTGAGTTACTGTTTCTGTGGGCAAACATTGCAAAATTTGGATGGCATTGGTCTGTCCACCCGATGGTGTGTGGGAGTCTGTGCACTGTCGAACAGCCCGTCCCTCCATGGACTGCAGTGCCCAGCAGGTGTCTTTTGTTCAAGCACACAATGGGAGCATTTTACAAACTGCCAAGTTTTACTCTTGAGGTGAAATTGTGGTTTTTCAGCTACCCCCTAGAATGGAGTCCCTACATAATCTTATCTTACCTTCTTTAAATTATTTGCACTACGTTATTCTTCAATTGGCTAAGTATCACACCAGCTTAAAAAGAAATATAGACTTAGTTCCTAAGACAGTGGGTTCTCATGATGGAGGTCGTTAGATCATACACCTGAAATACTCTAAATTTTGCTTTCCTTTAAACTGTAAGTGCATTGACCAGACCCATCTTCAGATTACAGAGTTCAACTGGATTTACAATGCCAAGAAGCAAAAAATAAATTAAAAAAAAAATGATAACACCTCCTTTTCGTGCCATGAAAACAAACCAACTTTGCCATCTACTCCAGGTGCAAATCCCCTGAAAAATGAAGGTGCCATTTTTGCAGCCTCCTGTTTCCAGAGCCACATTTGAAGCCTGCACCAGGAGGGGGCAGGAGAAAGCCGTCCGTGCCTTCCCACCGAGGGAAACCCTGGCAAAACCGATTGAAAACTTCCCCAAGCTCCAAGTTAGCTTCTGTGCTCCTGGCACCATCCCTCTCTTACACACATCAAATGATATGTTCAGAGCACTCCGAGTGTGGATTATTTGCAGGCAGAGATCCTGCAAATCCGGGTTTGTAATGCATCCCACGGTGTGATGGCCAGGCTCCCTGAAAGCCTCCAGCTTGGTCCAACTTTGCTTCCTCCCCAGTTAGTAGGAATTTTGACATTGAGATAAAGGAGTTTTGGCTAATTTTCTCTTACAGCCCTTTGACGTAAAGACCATTTCAGGCTCAGCATTTGTGCAGCGCTTCTGAAGAACCTTACCGTGCTCTGTGCAGTAATCAGCAACAATAACAGTGCAGTAGATGAGACTGAATGTGGTCTTGTATAGCTAAAGGCAGGGCAGATCAATGCTGATAAAGCACCCAGTGGTTGTCTGAATAGAGCAGCCCTGATACACCTCAGAGTCACCTGAACGTCCCGTTCAAGGTGGCTGAGCAGGTCTCGAAGGGTGCAGGGTACAGACTGTGTCTGGGTATGTCTCCATTTTCAGAGAAAACAGCATCAGACACCTATCTTTGCAGGGGGGAACTGAGAGCTGGGGATAGTGGGGAAGACTCTTACATGTTTCTAAACTTCCAGCTTCTGGGAGGGTCAGGAAAAAAAAAGTAAAAAACCCCAGTCTTCTCTTGTGGTATTTGGAATTTCTGCTTTCAATCATAGCCAGAAACCAGAGATGTGAAGCCTTATGAGAATTAAATATGTAAGGAAAAAAAAAATCAACCAACCTTTGCTGAACAACAAAGAAGACTTGGCTCATGTTGGTTTCCAACTATGGGTGAAGGTTCAAGTCACTTACTTCAAAAATACATTACTCATGAATGAGCTTTATTAAGAAACCTTGTGCTCCTATAACTCTTTCCATGTGAGGTTTTCAAGTACTTTATGGAATTAAGCAAAACAACCCTGGGAGGTAGATTAGTTCTAACATCCCCACATTACAGATGGGAAAACTGAACACTAAGCACATTTGTAGGAGAGCCAGAAATAATATTACCTAACTCTCGTGTACTGCTTTTCAGCAGTAGATCTCACATCTTTACAATGGAGGAACCATTATCCTTACTTTATAAAAAGGCAAAGTGACTTGCTTGGTCTGGCCAATAGCTGAGCTGAGCTGAGCAAGCGGAGCCAGTTCTTCCCAGACCTGGTAGTCCCAAGGCCTGATTTTACTAACTAAATGACCAAACCACGCTCTGTTTCTTTAATATTAAACAATTATGCAAAGCCACACAGAAATAAAATGAAAACAAAAAAAGAAAAAGAAAATGCATCAGGGTTGCTTTTGGGAAGCTAAAAATCTGTTTTCTAATACTGAGGATTTTCTTGATTGACTATATCTTGTATCACACTGACACACTGTATCTTTGTTTTGCTAGTGAACATGAGAAAATAAGCAAATTGAATCTTTTCACATTAATCATGTGGTATTACCTGACCACAGATGGCATCAGCAGAAATATTTAACATCAAAGAAGACTGTTCTATGGTCCTTTTGATGTTGCAAACCTGAACACACAGGAGATAGTTCGAATTTTCTCAGAAGTAATGACACATGAACATGGAAGGGGTCATGATGTTGCTATTTAAAACAAATAATAAAAATCCAGCAACCCTCTCCCCCAAATAAAACTTTCATTTCCTTTTGATAGCCTTTTACCTTCTTACAGGAAAGGAAAACTCTTAAGCTCTTTTACTGTAAAGCAGTCTCGCATTTGCACCCAGTTGCCTTTTGTCAAGATCTCCTGTCCTAGAGCAGGTCCCCAGTGAGCTGGGCACTCAACAGACAAATTAGGAAGGTGGTGCTGTCCCCAAAGAACTCTCCATCTAGATGTATCTAGATGACATTGTTCCACTCCAAGAAATCATGCTTCCTATGTGCAATCCCATTATTTTGGGCCCAGAAAAAACAGTCTAAAAGCAGGCAGTGCAGAGGCTTTTGAACCAGCAAGTAAAACAAGGAGAGCTCATACACGGTTCTGGGAAGAAAAATGATGACCAAGAAACTCATAGAAGCAAGTTGAAGTTGCTTCTTTCAAGGCTGTTTCTGAGCTAGAAGAGTGACAAGTTAGAGGATGCTGCCCTGGCCCAGGTGTAATTCTGTACATTGGGATGCACAGTGGTGCTTGTCTGCAGAAAAATGAATCTACAGCAACCACATTAATATATTGTAATTATGTGAATTATAAAGATTAAGATTATTGCACATAAATTATAAATATCACCATATAAAGAGATTTCATGAGTCCCCAAAATGGGCTGAACTTAAGCCAATCTTTAAAATGGTTTTGGTAGAGTCACCTGTGGACTGAGCTTCCTTCTCTAATTCAGTCAATCAAACATCCTTCCCAAAGGCTAAGCCAAATTAAAGCCAATATTACACTAGAAGGAAGGATACAGAGTCATTTACACATGACTTAAAACAAAATTCAAATGGCAATAGAAACAAATCCCCACTTTTATGCATTTATCCATTTTTGTAATATTAGCTTTTGGCACAGGCAGGCAACAGAGTCAATTTCTTTTGCTCTTTGCTGTGCCCTGGCTCTCATGTGTATATTTGACGAGTCACTTCTTGCTTGTGGCATGTCTTTGCCACCTGCAAAATAGTCACACAGGGGCCCAGTGACTGGGTGGATTTTTTGAGCTTTTTGTTTTCCCCACTCGCAGAGTCCTTTGAGATCACTGTAAGGAAATTCTGTAAATCTGTATTGCTACTCCTCTGAATTACAGAGAAGAGATTCTATTTGAGTGATGTAGGCATTATTACTGTTACTATTTGTCTACAGAAACCGACCTTTTACTGTGCTGAAAAGAGCCAGACACTGCAGGAACTGGTGAGGATGACACAGTGGATGTCCTCCACTCCGTTGTGAAGACTGACAAACCCAGAGGACTTCGTGTGTGCCTGGCTCTGTGGGCAGACAGAAAGCAATTATTCCTTTTTCACTTGTGTTAATTTAAGAGGAAAGGTAATTCGTAACACCTAAGAGACTTTCTGTAATAATATTTTACTTATTTAACCAATCCTCAGTTTTAGTAGATTTATATCTTAATGTCAGCGCTAACCATCCTTTCAAGGACCAGAAAAATGCTTTTATGTCAAAGTGCTATTACTCTCCTTCAAGTATAGATGTGGAAATGGAAAAAGAGAGGTGTTTGAAGATTCTTTTCTGACATGAGAACAGCACTGAGATATCCGATTTTCATGTGCTTTTCCATAGTCCCTGCATTGTATTTATGCCCAGATTTAAGCTCCCTAAGGCAATGCCAGCTGAGAATGACTTTTGGGCCAGTGCCATGCTATACCACAGCTAGAGACCCATGCTGAGTTCTCTACCAGACTGAGCATGAAACAACTGTCTCAAGGACCCAGCCTGGACCTCTGTGTTGCACAGCGTAGGTGCATCCCTTTCCCCTGAACAGCCCTGTTCTGTACAGTGCAGAGAAACCTGCTCATGGGTTAGCTGTCTCCTCTGTGCATAACTGTGTTCTTTGGCTCTCAAACACCTAGCCCAGTGTGGCAGGTCTAGCAGAGACTAAACACAAGGTGGAAAATGCTGCAGCTCTCAGCAGTGTTAGGATCTCCCAGGGCTTGGCTGATACACTTGTTCAAACTGTCAGGGTTAAACCCATTATTATACATGAGTTCAGTGGAAAAGCCTGCAAAGAAAGGAGAGGACAGGGGAGCTTGTCTTCCCTTTATGCAGTAGGCTAGGGCTGCCTGCTGGGATCCTCAAGGAGCTTTATCCAATACTTTATGCTCTTGCAAGGCTCTAGACTGTTGCTAAAACTCTCTATCACTCTTAATTTCTTCCTTTGATTTTCCTTTCTTTTTAATTGAGGTTTTTTGGGTTTTGCTGTGAGGTTGCAATGACGCAATGGAGGCTGGGGAAGCATGGCCTGCAGCCCATGGGTTGCTAGAGGCTGGATGATTCAGAAACTGGATACCATGACCCAGATGGTCCTTTCCAGCCCTGTGTTCTTAGGCTTACACTCACTGATAGCTGCAGGACACTCTCAAAACTAAAATATGGTCCCTTTTTATACTAACCAAAATACAACCATGAAAGAAATCTCTCTTGTTTAGTCATCTGGACTGCTGCCGGAGAGAAAATGAACAAGAGGTTTTCTTTAGGTCCACTGAGCAGAACCTTGCACTGTTCACATCCCTGAAGGTGATATGCTCTCATCTAACTAGAGCATCTGCTCATTTATTGTCCCCAGGAGTCATCACCTGGAATTGGGAATGTCAGGGTTTGCTTGAGCGTTCAGCATTAAGTTGTTGGCAAATCTTCACCGTAGCATTTTTCCTTATCTAATGATAATTTGATGTATGAGAAACCTGCCGAGTGAAAGCATGACTATTATGCGAGCAAACAATACAGCAGTATGTCCAGTATTATCTGTGAAATGTATTTCAATACCTGTGTGATTAATAATGGATTTGGAAGCACAGTGATATATAAATAATCCAAAACAATATGCAAACTTCTGTGAAGGAAAAGGAGTAATACTAGAACTAAACGAAGCCCTGGAAAATGTAGAACTTAAAACAAATTATCCAAAATGCAGGATCTTCCCTCAATGCAATTAAATAATAACATAAAACTCACAGATCAACAGCCCAGTGGTTTTCTCCAGTAAATATAAAACAAAGAAACTCAGCAACAGTTGAGTTGCTTTTTAATTATACCAACCACTTCAATAGGAAAACCCTATGAGGGTTAAGAAAAAATTGCTGCTAAGGCTGGGCAGGCTTGCTCTGTTGTGCAGCATTCCAGGGAGGGAACTTGGAAGCAGAGGGAGCAATTCAGATCTACATATTTGGTCCTTTTAACATGCATACAGGAAAAGAACTGTCTTTAAAAGACGGCATCATAATTCTGCATTTCTCCAACAAGGACTTGAGAAAAAATTTGACCTAAGTACTTACTAGCACAAGACATAAACTTTGCTCTGTTACACACGTCAGCTCCTCAGAAACCCTGAGATCTCTCTAGTACAAAAGTTAGTCCTGAATGTCTGCACTAAGCAAAGTCTTTGCTGATAGAGGTTGTCTGCTTTGCAGGGGGAGGAGGGCTCATCTGATCCACCTCCCTCTATAGACAGTGCAGCACATTCACTAAACAGTTTTCAAACATGTCATCTCTGAAGTCATCTTAAATACAGGGAATTACCTGAGTGCACAGAATAGTGGGCTGTTTGGGAATACAAGTTACACTCAGAAAATGGTGCCAGAGACCAGAGAGGATGCTGGTCCCTTCCCTAATCAGCAGTCAGTAAGATTATTATTAGTTATTGTTTTAATTGTCCTCTTGATGTGAATTTCTGGCTTTGCATGCTTCTCTCTTCTTTGATTTGACTCTTTTAACACACTCACTGAAATCCAGGTATAAATTAAGTAGTTACAACTGAATGTGTAAAAAGCTGGTGTGATAAAACAGCATGGGCACAAAGTAAAAACTTTTTTTTAAATACTCAAGAATTGCCTCAAGACAAATCTTCTTTCACTAAGTTAAATGTTATTCACTAAAGGAAAAAATACATAGTACAAGAGTAAGTCCTTGAAAGGAAAACAGCCTCCTAAACCCACAAACCCAAGCAAATCAAAAGACAACTTGTTCACAGAGATAAAGGGAAAAAACAGAGAGGAACATTTTTAACAAGGACTTTTTTCATTCTCTCTTTTTAATCTAGTATCAGTATCAAGAGCTGAATGGGGAGAGCCTTTGAACAGCACCTGCATGGGCCAGCAGTCAAGGTCACATACCAACCTACAAATCTCTCCCCCCTGGCACTGGAGAGACAGTGTTACATTCCTCCCTTTGTACTGACATGAAGTGGCTTCAAGTCCATGTCCAAGTCTAAATAGTCATGAGCTGTAACCCAATCATAACTGGTGACTTCTGTATGCTGGCCAGCAGTGGAAACCGGAGACTGCGGGTCCCCACTCTCCTGCACACCCCTGAGCGTCCTCCCTTCAGCTCAGCTTTTCCCCTTCCCACTAGCAACGTCAGCTCTGATTCTCTCAGGCTGGCACCAGTTTGCTGGGAGACCTATGCAATTAAGTGTTCAGAAAAACCCCCTAACCTCCAGCAACTTTATTAAGGAGGGCTGTGGGCAGGAGCAGGGGAGTAGGTTCCTTTCACCGGGTTCAATTGCATGAGAGCCTTGGGAAACTTTCTGGCAGTTTGCTGCAAGGTTATTGAAGCAATTGCTGCATGCCTCAATCCCTCCTCTCTTCTTTTTTAAGCAAAACTTAATGAAGGCAAAAGGAAGAAAGAACTTTCTGTCACCTTCGCTGACCTATTTTGACTTTTAAAAAGGAAAGTGATAGTGCAGTTGAAGGGTATTTTAACCATTGCTGCTGAGCTGCTCAGCAAAATGCTGTACAGTTCTTCTAGAGCTTTAAATCACAGGAAATTACCTCCCCAGCAGCACACAGGCGAGCTTCTCAGCTCTTGTTCTACCACAATTATTTTGCAGTGATACACAAAATGCCTTTTTCAATACACTGAGACTCACCACAGTAACTCCCTTTGCAAGGGTTGTTGGAAAATATACACTGTAGTATTCTATCTAGCTTTCTTAATTAGCAAATGATGTCATTGGGGATACCAGATTGTATCTGGTTCTAAAAGAAATTTAAAAGATGAAAGGATTAGTTCATATTAATATTTTGGAGGGCTTGATAACCAAACAGAACTACATACACAAAGAAAAGAGAATACTAACTGGCCCCAGCACGTTCACAGGCCATGCTGCCTTCCTCTGCTCAGGCTCTCTTTGTTGGGGATTGCACAGAAGGTATGTGCCCTGGTAAAGCAAGGGGGCCTGGATGAAACCCTGAAGAATCTATGAAAGCTGTTGTGCAGGAGTGAGGGTGTAGATTTATCCTATGTGTGTGAAGAGCAATAAGCCATCTTCAGAGAAGTCTGGCTGAAAGAATTACACGTGCTACGGACAGTCTGTGCTTAGCAAGATACCATTGTGGACCTGAAAACCTAAAATCTGACCTTTAAGTGCTTGCCAGAATCTGAGAGATAACAGTTATTCTTCTGACAGCCATTGGACTGAGAACATTTTACCTCCAGCAGACATTGTGCTCACACAATGGATCCCCTCACCCAAAACACTGGTGCGATGACGCTTATTATGGGCCTGACAGTCCCATTATAGAACACAGCCTGAGCTGCCAGTCTGCGAGGGAAAGACGTCCTGTGCACTGCATGCGTGTGACAGGCAACATGGTTAAACCCAGGTGCACCAGTGACTTCCATGGGTGCTTGTGGATCACCAGAGACTAGCCCATTGAGTTTGAGTAGGATCACTGAAGTTTCACAAAACACCCCCTCTTTCCGAGCAGCTGCCTTGTGCTTGGAGCTGTACTGTTGAGTGGTGATGCACAGAAATTCTAGAACATGTCAGTTTAATCAGCAGTCCACAGCTGAAGCCCTCTTTAATCTCAGTTACATATTAAAACATATTTATTGGGTATTAAAAAGGTTGCAATTTAAATAGCAACGACTCCTTGCACTAGAGAGGATGTTTAAGACCACTAAAGACCACTTAAAGCTAGAAGGTTTTTTTGAGGTGTTTAAATAGTTGTAGAACAGGAAACCATGGAGAAACTGAAGATCAGCAGAAAATTTTGAAAAAAGAATTGTACTTCCAGGCAAACCACCCACTTCCCTAACATCATGGAGGTACAAGGCATCTGCTGTGCAAAGTTTTCCATACACCCCTGACAGAATTAAATATACGGCCACACATAGTGATAGAGCATCACAAAACCAAGCACTTAGATTCCTCACTGCATAAACTCCCAGTCAGCTAATGAGGAGCCTGCAAAATAGGCCAGAGCCTCTATTTTCAGATCTAGATGTTGTGTTTTACTTGGAAGGGTTTAATGTATCAATAACAAATGACAGATTTTTTTTTCCTTGTGATGTTCTTCATCCAAATAAACTACATACAAATATTCTATGTGGCAGTACTTCTTCAAGCAATTTCTGGCTCATCAAGATCCTAAATCTTATAATTCATTTAATATTGCTCAAATTAACCATTATGCAGTGGGTGAGGTGGCAAAGTACCTAACGTCATCATGACATAATATTGTCAAGCAGTGTTGTGACAACTTTTACATTTTAGAAAAAAATAGCTTAGCCAATCTTGCACTGATTGGATTGACAGCAGCTAATTATTGGTTAGTCAGATAAAATTTGAGTGTATCCAGATGAAACTGAAGTAGGAACGGCAGCTATTAAAAATAGCTTTAAAGACAGCAGCAACTTCCCAAGTTGTTAAATAAGAAATAACAGTTATCTTCTGGATGTTATTGACAGTTGTCTTTATAATATCAACAACCATATCACATCATTAGAGTATAGTGCTTTTCAATATTTCAGAAGATATAAATTAGCTTTTCAAGAAAGGTTCATGACCCTAATTTCATTTTCTCCAAATAAATCCAACGCAATGCCCTTGGAGAAGATAATGAAGATCTACAGCTCACCTGAGGAATCATTTAAAAGACCATTAATCATCTTTAAACTACATTGTGGTGACATGCATTACCAGATTGTCCTTCTAAAGAACTGTATGTAAGATATTCCTGGCATGCAGTAGATTACACAATACTGCCATCAAACTTGGTCTCTCTTTACCGGAAGATGTGGAAACTGGAATATCAGACTCAAGGGAAAACATCTTTGATTTGCAGTGTCCTGGGACAACAGTCAGAGGAAGCCAAACAGGCAAGGAGAACAGAATAGTTGAGATAAGGATGACTTAGAAAACAAGACATATAACATATGCATACAGCCTGATGGGAAGAGAAGTACTTAGTGTGAAAAAAGCATGTACAAAGGCACATTTGAAAAATCATTACCTCAATCAATCCCTGGGCAAAGCAGCCCTCAGCTGTTTGAAAACCTCTTTCCGTTGGGTCTAGAAAGGGTCCCCACCAAAAACATTAGCAACTGGATAAATAAAGGAAACATTAAATGTGGAACAGAAGCTGACTTGCTTCATTTCATCAAAACTGGACAAAATCAGTCATTTCTAAAGCCTAACAAATGACACATAATTGAAATAATTCTAATGTTGTCAGTTAAAAAATCTTGACATTAATTCCTTTGTAGCATCATTCAGGTGTAAATTATCTGTTTCAACACTTTTCATAAATTTATAGTTATATACAAAATTGCTAGCAATAGTCACACTTTGAACTGAAGTTATGTTTCAGTACAAAACAGAGCACTGAAATTATGTCCACTTATAGCATTTTTCCTGCTGATAGTCCCTACATTTAAAAAGTATTAGTAGCTGTTACTAAAGGCCAGATGCTGTCGAAGTGATGAAGATGTTAATTTTTAGTCTTCACCACTTCAGATATTATCTGATATTCAGTTTCTCTGACAAATGCAGATATTTATGAACTGACTACAGTGATCTTCCAGAACTGGAAATTGGTCTGCACTTTATGATGATGACTAACAAGTTGATCATGATTAAAAGCAGAGTCCTGTAACTAAAGTTAGCCCTGAGCTTAACTGAGGGCCTGTGGTTGTTCTAACTTCAGTAACTCATTTTAACTGCCAGTAAAATGAGAATTACAAAATCAATTACTTCCAAGCTGAGTTATTTATCAAATTTCTTTGCCGTATTTAGACAATCAGTTTCCTCTGTCTTTATCTGCTTTTTTAATAGAAATGTCTTATCCCTCTGGAACTTCAGGAATGTTTTGTACAACTTCAACTTTTTCTAGTGAACAAAATCCCAGGTGACTGTTCAGATCTGAGACTGTGGTCAACTAAATATCATTTCCCTCTGGTCTTCATGCATTTATGCTATTGTGCGATTGATACTAGGTCTGTGGCAGAAATGCAAGTGTGGCTAGTAAGACATTGTACATAGGCTCATCAGGTGAACAGATACATAAGAGGAATGAACCTTAAAAGCAGAAAAAAGGACAGGAACGAGCAATCTATTGATATCAAAACTGACCAAGGAGGATGAGAAAATAACCAGATCTTCAGTTTTGGCCCAGAAGAGGTGATCAGAGACTACAAGAGGAAATGCTTTGTGGGGTTAGAGGCAAAGCATTGAAGACTGAAACAGTACACAGAATTTGTGCTTTGTTGAATCATGGTTTGGTTTTATAAAAATTAAATCTGGGCCTGTGCACTCAAACAATTTCTTTGTGTCTATAGAGACCACTTGAACATAATTAAACTACAGAATTAATGAATTCCCATTTTGGCATTACCTTAATTCCAACAGTTGTTTTCAGCAGACCTGAATGATATCTCACTTTCACAGGTCCTATCAACAAACTACCTTCAGGCAGGGATTATTATTTTCTTTGTATAAAATATTATAAAACTATAGGAGCATAAGGCATAGCTTTAAAGTGGAAAATGTTTCAATTCATATAGAAAGAAAAGACATGTGGAGATCAAGTAGGACTGCTCCTGGACACTAGAAGCTTTTGGGACTGTTACTGAATTACCTGTTTCTATCTCAACAGTGTCACTTGCTAATGCATACAAACCAAATTCTGTGGTGAAACACGGAGGGGTCCTGCCTGAAGCAGGGGTGCAGAACAGAGAACCTCAACAGAGTAAGGACACAGGTGTCCATGAAGGTTACATTACTGTTTTATTTCAGTAGATGGCTTTGTGCTCCAAAAGGATAACATTTTGCACTAGTGATGGCAGATTTCTGTAAGATTTTGTAGTTATCTAGGTATTAGCATGGTAGCATTACAGAGTAGACAGAAGAAATGTCTCAAAAGCAGAGGCCAGAGAATGCTGTATATGCAATCATAATTCTGATTTCCTGCTGTAAGGAGAAAACATGACTCAAGCTGAGACCACTTGATCTGTTTGGGCTTTTCTTTTTTTTTCCCCCAGAAAAAAACAACTGACACCGAATAAAAAGCAAATTCAAAAGATGAAAGAAAATAATAACCAATTATCATATGTAATTTTGATGGTCCAGAGCTTGTACTGAAAAGAAATGTTTTTGAACAAGTGAGGCGTATGCTTTTACATGAAGAGGATGACAAACTCTCTTAAAATCCTTTGTTTGCAGATGGAGGTTTGCTGTATTTTTTCTAAATAGACAAAAGTATAGAGACAAAATTACAAGTCCAGTTATTCAATATGGTAATGGAAATCATGGCTTTTTAAAGCAAAGAGAAAACTGAGTAAGAAATACATAATTTGGAAGCAGATAGCCACGGAATTGTTGGAAGGTGAAACAAGAGGTAGAACTGATGACAGAGCAGCTCAAAATTCCTGTTTCTTTTTCATGTTCTGCATAGTGAACTGCAACAAGAACCAAACATCCTCCTATAATATCTATGTCAACTTTAAGAAGCTTAGGTCACTTTATTGGGATATTTGGGTGCAGGTCAGACATCAATCAGCTCATTTCCCAGTTTCATTTTGATTATCAGTTAGTCAAAAATCAATATTAGTGGCTTGCACTTTTACTGCTGGATAAGGCTCTGCTGCATGACTGTGGAAGGAGCTGGGTCACAGGTCTGTGCCTTGCTAGGGCTAACAGCCACACCGTATAATCCGCTTTAAAAACTGCATTTCCAGCTCAAGTTAGGCAGCCTTTAATACAAACAGGGAGAGAGAAGCTGTAAGATTGTCACTGCTGTAATAGTCACCTTCTTATTTTCAGTCTACATTTATCTTTGTCTATTTTTTTACTCATTCATTCCTAGGCAGTGTTTTCCTTTAGCTTCAATTGCTCCTTCTTTCCCTAGTATATACATACTCATGATACATTTATAGAGAGAAACCTAAGGATGCTGAGAAAGCCCAGTTTGGTAGGTAACCTTTTCTTATAATTCAGGCTTCTTTTCTCTCTCCATTCTGTGTTGAGGCATTTTGGTACCAGCAGTTTCAAGAAAACTGCAGTGTGATGCATGTGAAGAATGGGAGGGCTATGACTGGGTTGGCAAAGAATACCCAGGTTCACATACTTCTTCCCTAAGACCCCTTTCTTTCCTTAGTCTTTACATATCTGTGGCTGCAAAAAATCTTGCTATTGTATTTTCATTTGCATGTCAAACTCAGCTGATTACTGGAAGCTCTCAATTTATTCCTACACCTTCTGAACTACAAGACCTAGATTTCTTTTAGTAAAATTACGCTCAGGCTTTCTGTTTATTCTGTTGAATTTCTGGTTGGATCTGGAGCCCTTGTCTATATTTTCCTTTCTCCTCTTCTGGAAACAGAAGCTCCAGGTAGAGTTTACATCACTGACAAATAGATTTTTGCATGTCCCTTGTATTCAAACTTCTGGTCTTTTTAGTTCTTTGGATTTCATTAACATCTCCCTAAATTTATTAAAGTTTGTTTTCAAGTACAAGCTAATTTCAGTGACAGAACTATTTGTCTTTTTCAGTTTTAGCCAATTTTAACTCGAGCAAGTCTGGATTTCCTAACCCAGAAACAATTTCTTATTATACTTTCTTTTAAAAATAGTACTTTCTTTGCTTACTGAAACCAAGTCTTAAATAGCGTTGACTCTGGCTGGTTCATTAACCTTTGTGGAAGAAGTGTGTCCACTCTCCTGTGTTGAAATACCTGGGACCAACCACTATGAATATTTGCATTTGTACCCTATTCCAGGAAATGACATTTTTCTCTAATAACACAGTTCTTAACAGAGGAAGAGAATTTTTAAGAACATAATACAGAAGACTATAACCAGTTCCAAGAAGTTTCGAGCTGATTGGAGACTCTCAGCAACATCTAACCACGAACCATGTGATAAACAGCACTGTTCTTCTTCCCAAGACCACTTGACATAACCTGTTCCTGCACACACAGTGCCTTCAAGACCTTCCAGGCTACTCCAATAGAGGGACAGAACCAGTGGAGGCTCCTGTCTCTCTTGCCCTTATCCCACACCACAGTGAGCTCCTGCAGCAGGTACCGCCTGAGGTTGTATCATCATGGATGGGCTTTGTGAGCCAGATCATTCATCCAGTAATACATGCTGGGTCATAAAATAACAATATATAAACTAAAATCATTGTCCTCCTCCCATTACCAAGTATCTGTCAACTCGTACTAATTTGAGTCCTTCTTTCTCAGAGGTTAATTGGAACTGGCAGCTGCCTCATGGTAACAGGACTGTAAGGGCAGTCATGTCGCCTGTGCCACAGCTGCACCACGAGGTGCCTCATGGCCATAACTACAAGACACTGGGGGAAAGAAGAACAGAGAAAGCAGTCAGGCCTTGGGGGAAAAGCTATGAACAAAATTAATTATTATTGCAGGGATGTTTTAATCAAGAGATTAGCTTTGCTTTGTTAAATAATAAAGCTAAAAGTTTTTCTTTGCTGCACTCTGCTCCAAGTGCATCTACTCTGTTGAGGTAGGGAAATTGTGGTGGATATAAGTTCAGCTCCCTATAACACCAGCTCAAGAGTGAAAAGTAAACAAAAGAGGCTCTAAAGAAAAATATGACCATTTCATAAAATGTTCCCAGCTTAGAGCAAGAAGGCTAAAGAAATGGCACATCTCAATGTCAGAACAGCAAGTTAGTCTGTTTGCTGGCTAATGCTCGACTTAATTTG
Source organism: Scytalopus superciliaris (assembly GCA_013400415.1). Lineage (NCBI taxonomy): Eukaryota > Metazoa > Chordata > Aves > Passeriformes > Rhinocryptidae > Scytalopus > Scytalopus superciliaris. The sequence continues at coordinate 51,900 of VXBX01003755.1, read as the reverse complement.
GCTCCAGTTTTCCCCCTTGGAAAAGGAGGAAAAGGAAGGTGACCTTGAGGTAGATAAGACTTCCCCGGTGTGAGCCCAAGTATTCAATGTCTCAGAAATGCTGTGGCATCAAGGCGGGAGGTTTGCAGAGCAAGGATTGTGAGAGCAGGGGGTGTGATGTTGGGAGCAGCCCCACATGCTGCCCTTGAGAAGGGGGCAGTGAACACCAGCACCCACAGTGCCTCAAGGGCCACCAAGCTGTAGCCCATGCACATCTGTGAAACCCTGAAAACATGCAGAGAGCCTGTAAATTTAATGTAGCAAAGACCTAAATGAAATCCTAGTGAACAAAAAGTCAGCTGGTATAGTATAGATATAAATGTATCCATATACTACATTGCTGTCTGGGGGAGTCTCTCTGAGAGCTGTAGCACATGTAATAGAAATTATGTGCAAGCTGAAAGATTTCAAATAATTCAAATACATACTCTTTTTGTCCTTTCCACAAAATTAGTGCAGGCTCTAAATTGAGACAGTACTTCATCCTGGTAATTTTCATCAGTTAGCCACAGGTAGGAAGTATTTTTAAATCACACCTTTCAAGCCTAAAGACAGATGAGCATATGATTTATGATTTATTTTCTGTTCCTGATGGTTGAACCAGCATTAACAGAGCCTCATATTTTACTGGTTCGCTATTTTTATTATATCAAATGTCTCTCTTCAGTTCTTGCAGCATACTGCATAACTATGGAAGCAAGTTCATATTTTCTGTGACAGAAACACTAAAATACAGATCCCTTAGGACAATCCTTATTTCTAAGATGGAAAGCTGATATTCAAAGATATGAGTGATATCTATCTACCTGCCACTGAGAACAGATGGACTCTGGTCACTTACTTTTTATTTGAACTTCTGAGTGTCTCCTTTATTTTGGTCAAGTTTATGACTTTGTACATTCAAAGCTATTGGACTTTTTTTCCTCATTGACCTTGTATCCTGTCCAAAAGCTATCAATTAAAGTTATGCTACCTACTGCTCACTCAAGAGATAGGAGGTACCAACTCCAAAGAAATACAGACAGGACTGGATTTTAAATAAAACTGAATGAAGATATGAACACTGTAATCCAGCAAATAAACTAAAAATAAAACTAAAAAATTTACACTTAAGAAATATACATGATTGGGTTTTTTTTTCTGGGTTTCTGAAAAAATCCCCCAATGAAATATCCAAGTACATTACTACTGAAAATACGTAGGTTTACTGAGAAACACTAACAGGCAGCTGGTATTTTAGGGCTGAATTTTACTAATCCTTTGGACATTGTTAGGAAAAACAAGAGTCTCAGTGTACCTGCAGCTGAGACCCTCAGGATGAAATTAAGTTAGAAGCCAGAAGAAAACTGTATCAGGTTAAAGCCCTTTAAAAACAAAAAGCCTTTGAGGTTAATAGTGAACTTTTCGTTCAGTGGCGTGATGAATCCTTGGTCTGTTTTCTTGGACTTCTTGGTCTGATAGGAGACTTACAATATTGCCCTAAATTTTAGTGACATGCATTACAGCACAGATTTCTGGCAACGCATGTAAGCCACCTTTATGTTACTTGTCTCTACACTTTATCAGGCCCTTGCATGATCACAGAGAAACAAAAAGATGTATTAAATCTGCCTACCGTTTCTAAGCAAGGGTGTTCCACACAGCACCTCAGCCACCTCTGCTTCCTACAGCTGGTGGGTACAGTGCCAGGCTCCCACCAACCAAGCACAGCAGATGGGGCAGAGCTGGAAGAAATTTTATGTCTTATGTTTGCACAGGCACAATAAATTGCACTGAAATACAAGTCTTCCAGATTCCTCAGCCTACCACGTTTAACTAATCTTAAATTAGCTAATACAAATAGGCATCCTGAGATCCATCCCCTCCCATGGCCAGCAAACAGAGTAAATGCCTACAAAAAGATTTCAAGATTTTAGCTTCTCTGTGAGATTACAGCAGAAAGCAAAATCGGTGTCATCTGTGAAGTCTTATTTTTGAGACTCATAAAGGTAGACAAATAGTAAATTGGACAGTTGTATAATATCTACTGGACCATTACAGTTACTTGCTGGTCAATATCTGTATTATCAGTCATAATTCAATGAAGTCAAGTGCAATCAAATATTCAGTATCACTTAGCTTTTGTACAGTACTTTTCATCAGCACCTAGCAGTTTATAAAAAAGAGTGTTTCATTATCACATTTTAACAGGTAAAATGATAGCTGAGACAAAAGAGAGAAAGTGACTTGCTGAAGGTCATTCAACAGGCACAAGGCAGAGCTGGGAATAGATGACAAGTCTCATGAATCCCCATCCAACGTTCTTGCCATCAGATAGCACAGTCCTTCACAGTAACTCACTGTTCGTCTGCTCTTTCAGCAGCCTGCTGCAAATTACATTCTTCACTCTAGATAGCTGTGTCCTTACATATTGGAGGAGATAAATACTGGTAGTGTGAGGAAAACCTAGAAGGCTTCATCTACAAAGAAAGTGGTTAAGAAATAACAGTCAATCTTAAACTACCAGCAGGTAAAATAAATACCATTCCCTTTCTCGTTTACTAGAGTCTGAATAAGGTCACAGAATAAGTTATCACAAATACCTTTGATCTCTGTTTTTTCATGAATCTGAAGTCAGTGCTACAGCAAAGTAAGCAATGAGGTGGACAAGAGATGCCTGAGAAAATCCTCACGTGGACTGCCAAGTATTCAAAAACAACACAAAATGAGGCCACAACTGGATTTCTTTGGAGTATTTTTTTCCAGCCAGATGTCTGTGGAGTTTTGGACATTTCCATGGCCATTCTTTAGCAGGTGTTGATGTAAAAGTTACCATTTCCTGCTCCTTAAGGGTTCTTAGAATTAGGCTTCCAGCCATAGGCTTATCTAAAATCCATGGAATCCAATTAAAACTGTACCAAAGTCTAGACTGTATTATCTTTTCAGGAACTATTGGTAACATGAATTAGAAGTTTGCATTCAGCTTCTGCTGAAAGCATCTATTGCTGATGAAGCAAAAGAGAGTTCCATCTTCTGAAGTAGCATCCAACAGACATGCACACATTACAAATAAAAGATGCTTGTTTAATTTTTTTAGATTTTTCAGTTGTCATTTGACAATTAGTCCTGCACTTGATTTCCTTTTCTTAGAGTGTAAGTACTCATATTCATGATGGTTTTTCTACCATAAACACTACGAACATATCAGCTTTGCTAGTAAATGTTGAGGCTGTGTGCTGGAGAATTAAAGGGAGCTAAGAACCACCTTCTTGCATTGTCACAGTCCACAGAGAAATCTAATCTACATAACTGAGACATCTCAAAAATTTAGTAATTTTCTTCCATTCTATACTCTATTCCATACTCTAGTCCTTCATCTCTTTAGATGCAGGCTTGAAATAAAATAAGGTATGGTCCCCTTTCTTGACTGAACAACCCCTGAGAATGGATAATGCAGTGCTAGATTTTAATATGCAATGGCAAAGTCGTATCGCTGACTACATAAAATCATGAAGAGTCTACAGTTTTTATCACAAAGTTCTAGTTGCACCCCAGCAGAAAAAAATTCCTCACTTTAATTCCCCTGAATGCATTAGTAAAGCAGTTGTTCTTTCACTTTGCTAAAAAGCAGTTGCACCCCTACATCTAAGACACAGTCTCAAAAATAAACAAAGCAGTAAAAAAAGCAATTTGTTCCTGAAAGAAAGATACTGGTTTGCAAAGGAAATGACCAGTGAAAAGTTGTTTTTCCCTGAGCTGTTCATTCAGAAATCCAAAGACAGTTCAATCTCACAAGATCCTCCAGAGACTGGAAGTGCCATTATAATAATTTTACAGATTCTGAAAGCCAGTCATGAAAAGTTCATTTGTCTTGCTAAATTTTCCACAAGCACTGTCAGTGTTGGGAACACAGTACATGAGAGCTGCCTCTTCTGTCCTTATTACAGAGCTACTCCAACACAGCAGCATCTGTAGCAACAGTTCCTTGTTACTTTTATTCAAAGATGTGATCAGTCTTATTGCCAGACTCCTACCACTGTTAATCTTTATAATGTATTGCTATGTCCATCACTGTTGATATAAAAGTAAGGCTGACAGAGTTATAAAGCTGAATGCCAAAGAGCAGAAGAAAACAAAGTAATAATAATATTATTATAATGAAATGTGGGAACAGCCAAGATCCAGGACCTTTCAAATGTACTCAGAATCAGTCTCTTCAACAGCCTTTCTCTTCAGCCATGTCAAATAAATCTGATTACTTCCAACAAAGTTATATGTATTTAAAAAATCTTGTAATATATTACGACATGAAGCACCTCTCATCAGGCAGGGAGACACAGCAGGAATTATACAAAGACAAGCTATTTCTACTCCTGAAGATTTCCATGAATTAAACAACTGCCTCTGTCTAATTCTGTAGGGAGGAGGAATTGATTTTAATAATAATATTTTCCAAACTACTACAATTACTTAAAAAGATACAATCTGTCACTTCTGAAATACGAGCACATGGGGTGTTTCTCAGTGAAGTCCTAAAAATACTCCAGCTTTCAGAGTACAACATACAGAATTCCAACCTTAAGCATTAGAGAATATCAGTCATAAGACCTCTCACTATTATTTCTTACAGGTGAATATTTTTCACCTGTTTTCCAAGTCAACAGATTACAGGGAAGGAAAAGTACATCCCTCATTGCTGCCTGAATCCACATGGTATCTGCATCAGTAGTTCTGGAAGGAGAGTTTCAGAACACAGAAAGGAAGCTGATGATCACAGAAGCATGAAAAATACACTTTTTCACTTGACTGAAATTTATGAAATGTGCAGCACCACTTAGCATACCACCAGCATCCCAGATGTAGACATTTGCATATGGACGCAGCAGTGAACATGCCCACGTGGTATGTTCTCTCTTAATGTCACTAAACAAACAGTTCAAATGCAATACTATCAAAAAATAAGGCATACTATTGACATGAAGCCCATGAGGTATCAATAAAATGGATTAAAATAATGTCTTTTATAAAAGAGCATATAGCTATTGCAATTAAAATACATGCCTAGAATAGAAAATAAAGTCATTAGCTGAAAAGGGATGTATTAAGGTATCTGCCTGTTCTAAAGGCACTGGGCAAATACACAACTTCTTTTAGAGTTAGGCAATATCATTCTCACATAGACAACTGACCAAGGACAGATTTGGCTCTTGCACTTTGTGGGAGTGTTTGGGTTAGTTATTTTTTAGCTTTTCTCAGGGTTTAAAAGAGAGCAGGTGAGGGGCAGTGAAGGAGTCTGGTTTTTCTCCATAAGCATATTTGTTGTTAGCCTTTTGTGTTTTGAGGGAAATTTATCAGGGGACAGTAGTATGCATATCCTTTAAATTTACATCAGTAACTATAGGTAGTGATAGGTCACCTACCTGTGTGTTGATTTTATTTTTTCTCATTTCATCACAGATGTCACTGCTATTCAGAGACATACACAGTGCATGTTTATACTTAATTTTTTACCCTGCTTGTGGTTAGGAACCTAGTTTGGTTCAAATTCAAGACAACTTTGGACATACATTATCTCACAGGAAGAGGTATTGAAAACATGCTGGTGACAGATCAGCTACAGAAGTAAAAAGCAATAATCCAGCTCTTAATGTTCTAATCTCTCATTAAAATCTTTGGAAATAACCTCTATAGAAAAGATATCTATCAAAAATTAATTTATAATTTTACATTAGGATAATTTTCAACTTCCAATGGAAAAATGCAACAAGTCATTCTCATAAAAAAAATAGAAAGATGAAGGACAGGATTTTATTACTGAAGGAACCACTGACACTCTAATTAGCAACTCAAGGATTATACTTAGGGCGGATGAATCCCCTAAAGTGTGAACAGTATTTTTACCTCCTTCTATCAGGAAAGGAAAAGTTTAGGTCATCTGAGGGAAATCAAGGAAGCAGAGAGAAATACAATTATGCATCCTTTTCTCCTCCTCCAAAGACAGCCTGGACATTCCCAGGCTGGGTGTTGGTCTCAGGACATGCTGGGAGGTGTGTGTGCCCGTGCACTGCACAGTGCTGCATGGAAGACGGACGCCCCTCTCCCCAACAGTCACCCTCTGTTAATATTTGAAAGACAGTCAAAGTGCTTCTCTGAAGAAAATGAGTGAACCACCTATGAAAAAATAAACTGATTTTCAAGAACATCCATCACTGGAAAGGGCTTATTTTCTTGTCCTCAAACAACCTTGTTCCTAAGGCTCCTGGGCTGCCTCTGAGTTGCAGGAGAGAACATATTGGGGGTTCGCTATATGGTGTGATCTCTTTTGTTAGACTCATTCACTCATTCATTTTCTCTTTCCTGCACCAGCACAGGGTGCCTGACTGTGAAACCAAGGAGTGACTAAACTGACCCATATTGCTGTTGTGACACTAGTAAACTACACATATTAATACCAAGGCATCTAGCATGGCACTAATAGTTGGATTATTAGTGGCTGAACAAGCAGGCTTAGGCAGCCTTTATTAGGCTAATGAACAGATTTTTCCAACCAATGTCCCTAATCACCGTGCCTGCCTGCAGTAAAATAGCATGAATAACTGTTAAACCAGATACAATTAAGGTCCTCACTGGGATTAGAGCTACGGAGCGGCTGTTCCCAGGCACCTAGATCCCTGTTTCCTAATTCTAGTTAATAGGAGACCTTCTGCCTGCTTTCTGCCTTAAGCCAGTAAAGGAGAAGGCAGGGGGAGGGAAGGGGGGAAAAAACCCTTTGCAGAATATCAGATCCTCTCTCCTAACCTTTCCTGGATGAATAGAGATGGATTGTGAATCGTGCAAACCTAACATCTTCTAGAACAATGAGGCCCTTCAGCGATAACAATAGTACTAATCATAATAGTAGGCAGCTCCAGCCCCTTTCTATCATGTGCAAACAGTTGGGGCAGAATATGAAATTGCTTTAGAAATAGATACTGACTTCCCCCCCACCTCCCTTTCACTTGCCTACTAAGAATAGCCTAATTTATTCATGCTTTTATTTGGCAACAGAAACTAGGCTGACCTGCCTCCCTTTTTATTCACACAGATAAAAGGGCTTTGGCAAAAAGGCAGAGGACACTCTCTGCATTTAAAGGTGTCTAGTGTTGCTCTCCAAAGGAATGACAGAATGGTTACTGCTTCTTTCATTGGTCCTCCTCTGCTCTCTGGCCTTCATCTCTTTTCTCTCCGACTTTCTTTGGGGCTGTTCATGCCATAAAAACTAGGTTAAATCTGGGGCGGAGGGGAGGGGAGAGAGTAAAAGAAACTCAAGTGCCTTCAGCATCTCGTTCAGAATAGTGTGGCACTGTGCAGCTACAGAGGTCCTATGTGTAACTCACAGTCTTGGAGCTCCGGGAAAAGAGCATGATTTAGAGATTTTGCTGAGAGCGTGTGTGTTTGGCAGGGGGGAAAGAAGGGGGACTGAAAAGGTCTTGCGTTAACCCTTCTTCTATCTTTGTATAACAAGAGTTGCTACTCAGAAAACGCGAGTCACTGCAGAAACACCACGCATACCAAACCCAATCCATATGAGACAGCCTCGCTGTATACATCCCGCTGACGTCCTCAGCTGTGTACTCACAGCAGAGCCCTCCCGAGGAGCACATGCAGCCAAGCCGTCACACTGCACACAGATAACAGTGAAGTTAATTGCTAAGTACAAACACAGGGATCTTTCAAGCTGGACAAAACCCCTATGTATCCAAACACAGCTTCAGTGGCTGCCTGCGCATCCACTTGGATGAGCAAAGAGCTGGGTTATCTGTCCCTGGATAGGGGTAAGAGGGCTTCTGTCTGGGTGAGTAAAGTTCAGCTGCTCCCTGCTTGATTAGTAAAACCTCAGTCTAAATAATATTTTTTAAAGACATATCAGAGGTGGTTTGTCATGTGTTTTGGCATTCCTGATGGTGCTGCAAAAAAGCAGGCTCACTGCCCGACTGTCATGCCAGGGACTGTCTGCACAAGATAGCCACAGCCACAGTCACCTGCCAAGTCAGGTCCTCTCCAGCCTACCGGAGCCTCAGTTTCCCCACGCATTTCTTGCCAGGGTGATTTTAGCAGTATTTCAGGTGGTTTTCACCCATGCTACATCCAAGGTTCCCTTTTCTCTTGAGCTTATCTCATTGCATACAAAATATTTTTATAAAATATGATCTCGAAAGTCACATAAAGAGGAGTCTGAAAAACAAACACTGAGGATGTTACTGTGCAAGACCAGCTTAATAGTATCTCCTGCCCTTTTAAATTCAACCATATGCACCACAGACTAATACTTGCAGGGCTCAACATCTGACTCCTGGTTTATAGTCCTGATATATCACCCAAATGACTGATTTTGTTCCCTCTGCACCTTTTGGACTACCTCATTTTCTCACCTATGCCAAAATAAATATGAATCCTGCAGCTATACTATAGCTTACTCCACTGTAACTGAGAGCAGAATGTGACTTGTCTTCTCAGATACATTATTAAGGAACCTAGTGAGAGCACAGATTTTCCTGCTATGTTATCACATGATAAGGTCGAGTTGATCTGCAAAGTGAAACCTTTCAGAATTTTATTTGGCAGTTTGCTTTAAAACATCAAGTGGTAAATGGTTTCTGCTCTATTTCAGTTCTCATGAACACAGTTCTTTTACGACTGAACCCTTCAACAGGTTAGCAAACATTGTCTCTCTGCCAAGACATGCCATTTCTTTTTTTGTAGAATACTTCTTTTCTTCATTCCTTTGCCAACCCTTTTCTCTTCTCTACACACTGCTTGCAGATTGCCAAGACATGATCGTGTGCTTTAAAGCTGATTTTGGAATTACTTGGCATATCTTCTTAGCTTTCATCTATTTTCCTATCTGGAAATACAATAGAAAGCTTTGACTTTTGAGAATTATTTTTTTAAGCACCTCTTTTGAGAACCTATCAAAGTGCTAGCTACCACTGATTTTGTGTAAGAAACTAGACCATCAGGATTAATATTCTTTTTCATATATAGTTGAGAAAGGTTGAAACTTCAAAACTAAAATCCAGATTTAACCTCCCTGAAAAGCTCAGGTGGTGGCATCTTCTTATCAGTCTGAAAAATGATATGTAGAAGTAAGTCTTGTTCAAGAGAACATATCCTAACCCACTCCAGCACTGTCCAAGAAGGATTCAGACACCATCTAACCATAGAAAATGCACCAGATTGGGCATCCAGAGGGTTGTGTCCATAAGAAGTCTATTAGTAGAGTTGAAGCCACAAATAGTAGTTGTGGGCATCTCATCTGTCATTCTGTTACACTGGTAACAAAACATCACTCTCGCTTCTCCCACTGATCAAAAGATCTTTCCAAGTCCTCAACTCATTCTGGTAGCTCTGTCCTAAATGCTGTTTCTATTTTTTCCACATACTTTGTGAAGTTGAGACTCAGTAACCCTGGAGTTGTCTTTCTATCTTCCTACTCCTTACAGAGCCAATAATCATATTTGCCATTTTAAGAGTCAGCTTTTATTTGGGAGCCCAGAATTACCTGGGTTTCTGTAATTACCCCAATCCCCTTTTCATGTCACTGCATAGGATGGAAATGATCTCCACCTTTTTAGTGTGACCTACGTTCTCTGTCCATAGATGTGGGATTTTGCATTATTTCCGAGTTCTTATTTCTACCACCATTTTGCGTCTCCCTTAACTCTTCAGGGTGAAACCTCTTTGGGCAGTCACTGTACTATGTTGGTGTGGTGTTGAACACAACAGACCTTCATGTTCAATGAACTTTACTGGCCTTCTTTTCTCCACATACCATTCACACAGCCGTCTTTATGTTGGGCTGCTTCTCAAGGTCTTTCAGTATTCAGATGCAAAGATATCACATGAGCCACCACATGTCTGTTTACTGCCTCCCTTCCATCACCTTGAGTTCAACACAAAAATATGCTCATTTACATAACCTCTTGTCAGACATGCATGCTTAAAGGCTAACCTGGCCACACAACACAAAATCATGAGCTTGCTTGCCAAGACCTTTCACTCCTACTCTTCATAATAGGTTTCAAAAAGCATCTGCAGAAGGCAAAAATACCTTTTCTGTCAATAGAGTACAGGATGAACAAACTCAGGATGTTCCTAGGGCTGCAGACCTCCCATGTATTTGTAGACTAAAGATCAATGCATATTTCAGACATACCTATATTTATATAGGAGGGACATACAAGACATAATCCAGAATAGAGGTATTCTCTTCAACTAATTCTTGCTGTAAACACTGGCAACCAACCTATCTTATGGAGAAATGAACCTCAAATGAGGTTTTGTGGGGTGTCAGTTGCAATCTATCAGTCAGAAGAATTAGGCTTCCCTGTGTAGATGAGGATCCAGGATTTTAGAGCAAGAATCTGTTTTAATGTTTTTTTTTTACCCCCTTTCCATGGGCTGTTGCTGCAGGTTTGGTGGGATCAATAAAGGGCTCAATGCATGACAACTAAACAGTAAAATCTCTGCAGGTTCAGCAACTATTCCTAGCAGTAGGGAGTCTACACTTTCTCGAAAACAGTCCAAGAGACTCACCCCCAGAGTACAATATGGAGAGAACCAAGCTACTCCATACATAAAAAAATCTCTAAGTAAAATGTGATTTTGTTAATTTTCCCCAGAAGAAACATATAAATCACTTGCTACCACCTGTTGTCTTCTGCCAATTGAAGGACAGTGGGTTTTAAATTCATCTCTGCAAGTTTTTCAAAATTCCTTAGTATTTCATCCCTCAAACATTTAATTGCTTCTGACTGCCTTCAGGAGTTGTACTGGAAGAAAAGCCGTTGTGCAAGGCAGCTGGGAGATCTCAAGCAGTTCCAACTTTTCCCAGTTAATTCTATAGCCTGAAAGCAAGCCAAGATCTTGGATTAACACTAGAAGGGCGAGGATTGTGGCTTCAGAGTTTGTTACAAACAAAAGCACATTGTCAGTGTATAGCATCAAATGGTACTTCAGTGAACCATCCCTGATACCCTGAATACTTGACTGAAAGCATACCACGATTGCCATTTATTTCAGGGCATCAGCAAACTCTGATGTTGTTGCAAGCCCATAGGGAGCAGGCATTTGTAGTTTAGCAAAAAACCCAAACAAATGCAACCCCCTCCCCCACCCAAAAAACCCAAACCAAAACCAAAAAAAAAAAAAACTCCCAAAACACCACAACCTAAATTCTCCACACTGCAAATAAAACAAACAAAAAGTTACCTGGCATGGGTAGCTTTCAGGATCTTGAGTGCAGAGCCATAATTAGTCTCATAGTGATTTTAGTCAAATTAAGGAATTGCATTTTATAAGCTTGATGTATATTTCATTATACATTATGCCTATCTCAGACTGTAATAATCATTCCCCCAGCTGCTTTTTGCTTAAGATGGCAAGTTAGCAGTCTACCTACTTTCCCCCCTGACTCCCAGAAGTCTTAACAATGTGTAAATTCAATGCGGGCCATATGCAGTTTATTTAACCTCTCCAGGTGCTCCGGGAAAGGAGTTTTAGCCTGTTGCTGATCTAATTTCATCTTCTGTCTTCACCTTTTCCTTAAAACCACAGCAAAACTAATAACTTAGCCTCAAAGCAAGTCTTCAAAGCAGCTTGTCAATTTTCCTTAAAGAAAAACTGAAGAGATCAACCTTCTTTTTTTTCCCCTTTTTGTATAAACAACCTGAAATGGGGATCTAAAATGAGCATGGTTTTAAATTTCTGTTTTATTTCATGCTCAAAGTGCATGCAGTATGTTTTATGGTAATGAATGCATGGTCAGAGATTAGGAGTACATCAGCTGAGAAGTTGAACACAGTTCCCATGAGGACAGGCGGAAAAAAAAGAATAATCAACCTATGAATGCAGCCTTTATTATGATACTGCAGCTCTAGAACATCTTATTTATGACTTGAGTGGAAAGATTTATGTACTATTAGTTCCAGATTTCATTAGACTTATGTATAGTTATGATAAGGATGTGTACATCTCTGGAAGCTTGTCAAAATGTCTATGAAAATTCTGCATAGTGAATTCCCCTGGTCACAGACCACATGTCTTACAGGATGGCTTCTCAAGCAGACCATGTTCTTCTCCTAGTTTGTACTTGGAAAGCAAACTCAGCCAGTAGAGCTGTTTTTCTGCTCTGTCTGTATAAACCCCAGCACAGTGGGATTCCTCTAAATTGGGATTTTAGAGTGTTAGGATAATACAGATAATAAAATCAAAACAATAACACTATGAAACAACACAGGAAAACAAATTCAGCACAGTGCAACATATACAGCTTGCAAGAAACCTGACCTAACTCAAATCTGCCCTTTGCTCTACAACTTGCCTTGTAAAGTCTTGAAAATGCATTACTTCAGAGATACGACTGAGTCAAAAGACTTCTCTTTTTTTAGCCTTCATTGTTTAGGGTGGTTTCTTGAGAATACAGAGAATTTTATTATCTACCTTCAGGGTTTGGCTTTGGGGCCAAGAACTCTTGGACCTCAACATCCCATGTGAGATCCTCAGACAGATCAAGTATTTCTGGGGTAAGTAGCAGAAGGTTTCCTTGTTGTCTCACACCTCAGAGTTCCCAGTGGTTCCGAGGCTGTCTCTGTGTGACCTGCTCTCTAGTTCAGCCCATTTGCATCAGGGGTTTCCCAAACCTGGGCAGCCATACCATGTATTTAATCCTCTACTGAACACATACAGCACGCCTGCACCACAGGCATTGACAGAAACATAGTGGAGGGAGATTTTGCAAATATTATTATACCTCCAGAGAAGAAGGCTTTTAGCTGCAGTTGTGTTAAACTGAGAGGGAAGGAGCATAGCCTACAGGAGGAAGGAGTTTGAAGGAGTCATCTTGTTTCTGGCTTAACTGGTAGTTAGTTAAATAACTGTATACAGAGGATATAACTAGTAATCAGGTCATGAATCTCTGCATATAGTTATTTTTATAGGAAGCCAAGCATATTTAGCAAGCTTGGTGTTGTCTCATATTATTAGCTGGCAAATAGTATACAAAGTCTTTCAGTCCAGTGAGAGCAACAGCAAAGAGGAGATCAGCAACTGACAGGAAGACAATAAAAACATCTCAGAGCACAAAACAAAGAAGAGACTTGGAACAACAAGAGCACAAAATTTCAAGCCTTGTGTAAGCATAGAAGGAATAATTCAGTCCATGACCAAATAGATCAGGGGTATTCAAAATACAAAAACTAAGGAAATAATTTAAAAGTGAATACTATGATGTCATACTACCTTGAAACACAAACAATAAAAGAATAAGATTCAGTTTTCTAAAATATTTGGTGAATAGACAAAAAAATGCATTTGATAAATAGTGACTATGAATGGAGAATAACATTTTAGCTCCCCAAATAAGCAAAGGAAATCAGTCCTTCCTTAAAATGCATTTATCAGAGCTTTGATATCCACGTCTACATTTAGAGATCTGAAAGATTCACTAAACACAGGCAAGATCATTCATGGGATGAGTAATTCAGGTGATCCCAATATTAAGAACTGACCACTGAGAGAAACAGCTCAAACCTAACTATAAGTGCTTCTGAACAGAAAGCACTGAGTTACTGAAAACATACATCAAAACTAGATGAACTAATAGCAAAGAGCAAATATACCAGAGACTAGAACAAGAGGTATCCAGGTGAGGCAGACAAACTTGTTAAAACATAGGCACCATGACTTTAAAGTTAAGATGAAATATAAGAGTGGAGCATCCCAAAGTACTTGGAAAAACCTCCATAAAAAGCATTTAGCCTGGCACTGTAACCACAGAAAGAACAGAAAAGTCACTGCAGGCCAGCAGGGCTGGCAGTCAGTCCCTCTGCAGCAGAGAGGGCAAGGACTGGAGGCTCCATTAGGGTCCATCTCAGTCTGGCTCTTAAAATTACACAGAGTGAACCTAAACATGGGAGTTCCTGGCAAAACAAGGGCAGAAGAAAGGATAGGACAGGAGAAAAGCTTAACAGAGGGATCACACAGAAGCAGGAGCGAGGTCTCAGCTGCCAAAAGCAGCTGGCCTTGAGAGACACCATGCCTTCCCACCCCCAGGCAGGCTGCACAGGGACACCCCGGCCTCCCCAGATAATTCCCAGACTTGAAGGTGGAAGGGCACAGGGCATGTCCCAGGAGGCACCAAGGAAAAGCCCTGGATTTACACAGAGAACACTGACTATCATTTTGGTCAAGTTTATTTACATCAGATCCACCAACGAACAGGCAGCTGAGTTTTACAAGCACTCTTACTCTGCACAGAAAGAAAGAGCAAACAGGGATGTTGGCTATAGCCAGGCTTTGAGCAACCAGCACAACCCCATTACTTTCCCTCTCCCGAGGAGCAATTTTCCTTATCTATATCTGTGACCTGGATCTTGCTATTACACCAGTCCCACTTAAGTTTGCTTTATTGTGATGGAAAAATCAGCAACAGACCCATATCCCCCCAAGGGACACCCTGGTACCAGTCACTCAACCCACGGTTGTGTTATAAAACAGCAACCTTCTGCTTTGTTAATGCGCAGACATATGAGCTGTAAGCAATTTGTATAAAACATTTTAAGATACCAAGAAAAGAGCAAAAAAGCGAAGATGAGAAACAATAGCATACTGTTAATTTTTAGGTCATTTAACACAACTCCCAGTAATTTTCCTGTCTCTGTGCATCAAGTTTAAAACTGGAAAAAAAATAATCATCATATCTCCTTGTGTACAGCTCGGCAAGCCCTACCAGGATACTTCAAGTTTGTCTCAGTTGGCTTCTGTTATGTTGACTCCTGCTACAGGACGAGTGAACACACTGAGGAATGGAGCCATAATTCTGCTCCAAAATCTAATGCCAGCTGGAAACAGTGAAATTATGACATTGGACTTGTCAGTGGGGATGTCAACAGCAGTAGCACGAAAAGGTTTTATGAAATACTTTTTTTGCAGTCCACCAGATTCTGTAAAAATGCTCAGATGTGGCCTGTTAGGGTCTGATCTAAACCTCTTTAAATTCCTAGAGTCTAATAATGGATTTTAGTGATCTCTGGATCAGAACTTTTAATGATAAACATGTTTAGAATAGCAATTTTTACATCCCTTAAAAGTAAATATTTTGGTTTATGCCACTCTTCTCCACAGCAAGACAGGAAATAGGCTACAACTAGCCTGCCTCTTGGAGAGATTCCTTTTGATTTTCTTTGTGCATTATGAGCAAACAATATAACCAGTAACCTGTAACCACGAGTGAGCTAAAATCTAAGGTAAACTGGCATTATTCCTCTTGGCCACTCTTTGAGGAAGAAACCAGTTACAGGTTGGCACAGCACTTGCACAAGAATATTTTATGGTTTTGTAGTAAAAGTATTTAAGAAGCTGTCAGGGAATTAGTAAAAGTAACTCAGTTTAGTAAGGGTAATGCTAACTGAACAGCCCCAGACAAAGCCTCCTATGCTTTACAAACCTTTGCACTCTGCCAGAAGAATGTGGGAAAAGAGTTAATCAATAAAAGACAAAATAGAAGCATTACCTCATCATGATGAAAACTCCCATAGCCTAAACACTGCCCTAAAAGGAGTGTCCAACCAGTGACTCCAGTGATAGGAGCAAACCTTTGGTCACATCAAATGCTCCATTCTAGTTAGAGAAATACTTGGCTCCCAGTGAAGCAGCGATCTGTTTTTATCCCACAAAAATGAAGACAGAGATAAAAAGCAAATAAAAAAAATGAATTGTTTTTAAAATAGAGTGTGATATCTTTAGGCCAGACTATGCCTTACAAATTATTCGTAGATAGCTGATTGCAGAGAAGCATCTGTCATAATTCTGTCCTCTACATGTTGCCATACCCTAAGTAGTAATAACACATGCCCATTACTAAATAGCTAGCAAATTATGTAGCAGTATGTCAATGTATTGGCCACAAGCATATATGTGGGTATGAAGGAAGAAATGATTTTAAGAAAGAAGAAATTGCTTTAAGGCTATGCTCTCTTCCTGGAATGAAGTTCTTTGTCTGAATCATACCCTGGACTAGAAAGCATAGTGTGCACCAGGGGGACTTATCAGAATCACAGAAGCACAGAATATGTTGAGCTGCAAGGGATCCACAACTCCTGGCCCTGCGCAGAACCATCCCCAAGATTCACACAATGTGCCTGAGAGTATTGTCCAAACACTTCTTGAACTGTCAGGCTTGGTGCTGTGACCACTTGTTTGGGAAGCCTGTTCCAGTACCCAACCACTTTCTGGTAAAGAACATTTTTTCTAATATCCAGCCTAAACCTCCTCTGAACCAGCTTCATGCCACTCCCTCGGGGTCTGCCACTGGTCACCACCGAGATCAGTGCCTGCCCCTCCTCTTCCCCTCTCAAGGAAGCCGTAGATCACAATGTCTCCTCTCGGTCTCCTCTTCTCCAGGCTGAACAGACCAAGTGACCTCAGCAGCTCCTCATTCAGCTTCAAGAAGTTTCTCAGTTCCGTTTAACATCACCCAGACATTTGTCAGCTGTGCAGCTGCAAGGCACAGACAGTGTCAGCTCAAGTTCAGTTTCGAGGAAGATGGCACAGGGTGTATTTTGTCCCCAAAATAGCTCAAAGCAGTGCCTGCTTTCAGCAACACTGTCACGATTTGGTCCTTCCTACCATCAAAAATGTCTGGGGGAATAAAAACAGTCAACAAAACTTTTCACAGGTAAAAACCGCTGCGCAAATGTCCTCACTTTTTAACTAAAACTGAGCTTCTCAAACTTGTTATATGCTTAGCACAAATTATGGTTCAATTCAGAATTTAGGCAAAAGCAAACAACAACCCCAGAGCAGAAAACTCCATGCACAATGCTCATCCACTTAGAGCAGCTTGATCATTTGAGTGTGCTACAGCTTGCCTGTCGTTTGCTTCACGCTGCTTTTGGAGCTGTTTTTTCCATTTGTTTGTGTTGAAGGCTGCATTTGTTTTCTTTCCTTGTACTGAAAAAACTGGAGTACTGTTGACAGTAAAATTATTAGGCCCTTTACCCTAAAGTTGTCAACCAGTCTTGGCTGTTAACAGATCTAACAATTAGGTAATTAAAAGTATGATTGACAGGCAAACAGCGAAAGAAACCAAACCTGTTATTGCACCCCTTCAGTGCAACAAATAAACCCTCTGTACGTTTTCAGTATTCACTGGCTTCAACAGGCCTAATTATCCCTGGTTGATGAGTATGTGCATAGCATTCAGAAAGTGTAAGGTTTTCATGTCACTTGGGTTTTTTCTTTTTCTTCTTTTTTTTTTTTTTTTTTTTTTTTTTTTTTTTAAGCTAGAGTCCTTTTTCTGATACGTGTGTGCATTTTGAATATAATGCTAAAATACTGGATGTCACCCCGACTGCTGGAAATAAGCCAACGTATAATAATATCCCATCAGGAATGCTTAGGAAAAATAAATCACTCCAGATCCTTGGAGTCAGTGATACAACTGCTATTCCCCTGTCAGAAGCAGGCAAGCGCATATGTTTAGTGCTGCACTTCAAGGTACACAGTCAGAGCTGGTCTGCCGCACGGGACCAGCCTCTGTGACTGACAGTAACAGAGCTGTCACCGTGTGTTTCCCATTTTCTGCAGTGTGTGGTTCTGCACCCTGCTGTGTACCTCTTCAGTGGCCACTGATTTGATATGATGTATTCTGAGAGGCAAAACACCTGACAATGTATGTAAAATTAAACCAAAATCTTGCTGCTCTTTTCCAATTTAGACATCTAGGGAGAACTCTGCGCTGTATGGGATCCTTTAATTTTTTATTCTCCCCCTTTCAGATCACATTCTCTGCCTTTCTCACACACAGACCAGGCAATAAATCTGTGTGTGCTTCGTTTTTGGTGGGCATCATTCAAAGGCTGATTTGTTAGGTGTAATTACATTCACAGCAGTTTGAAAGAATTGAGCTAAGCTGCCTGCCCTTCAGCTGCGAGTCTTGGTTTACAGTGCACCCTATTAATATGCAACTGGGCAGACAGATGAAATGCTCTCAACAGGTCTTAGATGTCTTTAGCATCTTAGTCCACTAACTCTGTAAACATTGGTTAGCTCTGGGAGCAGGGACTGCTGTGCTGCACAGGCAATGCCACGCTGGGGGAAGGGGAGTTGAGGCTCAGGATCCTTCCAAGAGCCTGAAAGCCACCTGAATGGCTTCAGGGACCTCTCAGATATTTACTCTTTCTTGTGGCTAACAGTCTGAGCTTGCAACCATCTCTTCTGGCCAAGCAGAATTCACCACACACAGCCAGGCTGAGAGACAAGGGGAGAAAAATCCTCTGAAAAACCACCCCAGCAACCTCACTCAGCAGGGCCAGGACCTCTAGGTCTTCAAACTAAATGACATCAGAGCAGGTGACTACACACGGGAGGGTTTTTTGGAACAATAATCAAGACAGATGACAATACAGCTATGCTGCTGTCTCTCTCCTCCCACTGTATTTCCTCCTCTTCCTACACACTATCGTATCTCTTTCATGTCCTATTCAAAGCAGCATTTCAAACCAAGAGCCAGAGTTAGAAATGGCTTGTTGAAGGGAGGCCGTTCTCTCCAGCAGGATATAAAAATTGAGATGGTGAGAGCTGCTATACAGGAGATTACATTTTTGTTTACAGATATATTCTATAAGAACTTATTTGACCCTTCGCTAGGGATGAGATGCAGAAGCACTTTCAGTCTCTTAGCTTTGCTGCTTCCTAATTAATGAAAAAACAACTCCACAGGCTTTCCAGAATGGTGATAACCAGAGCAACAGATTTACCCATCCCCATTTTCTGGCGCATTTAATCCATAGATACCAAACCCTATTTTTACACTCAACCTTTCCTCCCTTCCTGCATACCCCTGCACCTCCACCTTGCTGCTAAACACCTCTGTCCCACCACCAGCTGGAAATACCACATCAGCTCCCGTGGAACCTGGACAAGGGGAAACACACAAAGCAGCAAACACAAAGCTGTGTGCAGGTGGTCTGCTGGCAGACAACCCGTGTCTTTGAGACTTGAGACATTCCTCTTGCCTTGTGTCAAACACGGCTGAAAATGGTTCACAGGCTAGTAAGGATAAAGAAAGGATGGGTGTGCAGTCATATCCTTGCCCTTTCCTTATGCATCCAAAGTAAAATAATTTACATATATTTATACCCACATCTCCCTTAATTGAAATTTGAGGAGGAAACGGTGGGTTTTAAGTGGCAAAACTATGAATATATAGAAAATATCAAAAGTCAATTACAGAGAATTAGTGGGCCAAAAGCTGTGTAGGAGCAGACTTATATCTATACAGCAAAGAGAATGGCTCAGTTATCAGGGCTGGGTCTGATCTAGAGGGAATTAAAACAAACAAACAAACAAAGCAAAAAACCCACAATCCTAAAGATCAACTCACTGGCTCTCTGTTAGATTTAAGGATGTGAAAATTTCCTAAGTAACAGGCTATTTTTATATCATCTATTTTAAACCTTTCTATTCATGAGATGATTCCTCTTTTATTCATGCTCCTTCAATCTATTATACAGACCATACTTGCCAGCTACTACATCTTAAGACCATGCAAACTGTCAATATTGGTTTGTATTAGAGACAGGTCTGAGGATTTAGCATCTGCATCCAGACAAAGTCTTTTCGAAGTTCTTAGGTGTTTTGATTCAGACCGACTAAAAGACCTTGATTCTACAAGATGCAAAGTGTTTTCAGCTCCCACCAAAGTCCAAGGCAGTTGAAAGCGCTCTGTACTTTGAAGGGTTGGGCACATAATTTTAAAATCTCTGTTTAAAAGAAAACATACAACCAACCAACAACACTTTCTTCAATGATCCATTATTTAAGGGGCATGAATTTAATTACTTACTGTAACTAAGCTCAAGAAAGCTAGTCTTCTCACTTGGAAGGATACCATATTTCCACGTCTGCATATAGGCACAATCACATACAGTGTGACCTTAACAAGATTTATGGTGTGGTTTATTAATTCTCTAAATTGGTTCCATAAATCTACACTAGCCCTCACTATTTAGCTGAGTAAACGGTCTTTGATCTCTGCAGAGAGAAGAAATACACAAATCAGATTTCTTTCATAAAGGTACTGGGCCAAACCCTGCCCTCAGAGATATGGCCAGCAGCTCCTCACCCCTCTCTCTATGGCAGGAACCCACAGCAGAATTTTGACTGCCATATGCAAATCACATCTTCAGTTAAAATGATTTAGATTTCTAGACGCTGGGCATTTCATCTGTGCACTGCTGCTCATTTTGCAGCAACTAACAAGTCCTGGGGAATTTGGGAACTTCTTTCACATGGGGAAAAAGTTAACTTTGACTTATTTTATTAACAGAAAGCCACTAAAAGATAACACCGTCTACAAATATTTCACTTAGAGCAACATAATCATTTTAACAAAGATAATTTTATTCAAGATCAGTCTATAGGTTTAAGCAATGGACTGACTGCTCACAGTAGACCAAGCTCAGCTCTCTGGACTTGGACAGCACTGTGCTGGGGTACTCTAGCAATTACCTCACACAGTTTTCACATAGCAGTTTTTCTTCTTGGCTGTATAAAGCCATGCTGGACCTAGATGTGGCTTCATTCTGGCAGATTGCTACAGCAGTTAACATTGCTGCTGCCACCCCTTAAAACAAGATAAATCACAAGCAGTTCCACTAAGCTTCTAGAAAATTTACACAAGAACAAATGTGAAGCACTCTTTTAGAGCACATGAAACAGTGAATGCAAGAAACATGTACCACTTTAAGATACCTCAAGTTTGTTTCATGTTGATCAGGAAAAGGAGGGAAAAATTAGAGTATATTTTACTTTTACTAGCATTTTGAAATTTTACTTCACCAGTCAACTTAAGCCATGATGTGTTATTAAATAACAGCATGTTTGCAAACTCATAAAAACTGAAAATTATTCCACTGAGTTAAAATCAGAATGTGACACAACACATCTTTTGCATTTGCACCACACTGAGCTTAGAAAGCAGCATCATGTTTAGTACCACGTCTGGGGAAAACTGAATAAATGCTACTGCTCTTCAGTTCAGACTTGTCCTCCTTTATGTTCTTAACCTCCTCATAAAATTCAGATTTGAGGTTTGGTTAGTTTCATTTTTAGTCTCAGTCCAAAAGCATTTTCAAATAGAAGCTGAATTATCCCATACGCTTATGTGTATATTAATGCAATTCTTTCCTGTACTTTGCAGTTTAACTTTGAGATGCAACAGCTCAGCCTTTTGTGTTGGAAACACAAAGAAACCAACATGGTCTGCTTCTTTTTTTGGTTATATAAAGGGAGCAAGTGGATTCTTATCAAACTGGATGTGAGGAATTAATTTTAATAGCTGTATTATTCTTTAATAATTTCTTTATTATTCCATCAGTTAACACTGCGCAAGAGGCAATATTTGCCTCCCTAACTGCACATCTCACACAGGTGAATTTTTTTTCAGACACCATCTGGAGCTAGAAGACTGAGGACAAAGAACAGGACACAATTCTGCTCAAGTCTGTGCCAACTATGCTGAAGATAGGGGACATGAACATGTAAAGAACAGATTTAGAAAATAGCTAAAATAACCAGCTACACTAGTAGACTTATCTCTGGGAGGCTGGTCACACGTATATTGCTTCTGATGCAAGAATTCATGAACTCTAAATGGACTCCTACATTTTACTGAAGAAAATGAAGACACAACACATACCTGTCATGGTGGGAGTTGAATCTGAAGACTTTACCAGGATATAAAAGGCTAATTAAAGGGACAAAATATACTGCAGGTAATGCTTTACCAATCTCTGGAGCTGTGACACATTACACTGGAGCTGCAGGAGCTACTCAAGTGCTGAAGAAGATAAGTTTTTGCTAACTAAATCCATGCAAACTTGCGTCTAACAAGCTGTACTGGAGTCAAAGGCCCAGGATCTGTTGTTTAAGGTGAATACTGATTCTCCCTTTGTCCTATTAATATGAAAAAAAAAATAAAAAATATTAAAAACCCCACCACTAGTCTAGAAGAATTCCTGATACCATGATAATATGTTCTTCTTTCTGTTTGATCAACATCTTATCTAGAGCTTAAATCATCCTTGCTTTTCTCCCCTGGACTCACTCCAACGAAACCACTTCTTTGTTCAAAGGTAGTGGCCCAGCTTGAACACAATATGTGGCTGAGTCTGCATTAACACAAAATGCAGTTAAAAGTGTCCTGCCTGGGTGTGTTGTATACTGCTTAAAGTCAATTTTCTTGCCTATTGAAACAAAAGCCAGCACATATTTCTTTCACGACTTCTCCATGTACCATGATTTCTAAAGTCTCTGAATCAGAGATGGTTTCTTTAACTAGAGGCACTCCAAATCCAAAACGCAGCTTTACTCTCTATAAATGAAATTTGCCATATCTGTTATAATTTTATTCCTGTGTGCATTATAGTTGTTTCCCCATCTACATTTTCCTTTTCTTCTATTGACAGTAAATTTCATCTGCCACTCTAGCATGCTGTCACTCACTCCTGTGAGATTCTTCTGCAACTCTTTATGCTTAAGTTTGATTTCCAGAATAATTTCCTATCACCAAATGCTCTCATTATTCAATTTAATACCCAAGTTCATTTACGAATATGTTGCACAGTACAGCTGCCAGCTGGATACTCCTAAGTTCCATTTACCATGCAAGCTGACCATTTATTTCCACTTATTTTCCCCCCATATTTTATCTAGTTATTAACCCCTAAAAAGACTGTCCCTCTTGTGTTATGGTAGCTGTTTCTTTCTTACCAGGTGTGTGCTGCAAATACAACACAGCAGAGAGGAAACAGTCTAGGGGGTTTCTGGAGTGTGTAGTAGGGAACCTCCTGACACAGCTGGTGAGGGAGATAGCCAGGGGAGGTGCCCTGCTGGACCTCTTACTTGTGAACAGAGGAGGACTGGTGAGTGATGTGATAACTGGAGGCCATCTTGGGCACAGTGACCACAAAATGATACAGTTTTTGATTCTTGGAGAAAGAAAGAGCTGGGTCAGCAGAAATTGCAAGCTTGGACTTCTGGACGGGCAGACTTTGGCCAGCTTAGGAGCCTGGTAACAGAGTCCCTTGGGAGGCAGCTCTGAAGGGCAAAGTAGTCCAAGGAAGCTGGACATTCTTCCAGCAGCAAAACCCTAGAGGCACAGGAGCAGGCTGTCCCATGTACCAAAAGATGAACCGGGAGGAAAGAGGACCAGTGTGGCTGAAAAGAGAGTTTTGACTGGCACTCAGGAAAAAAAGGGAGTTTGTGACCTTTGGAGAAAGGGGCAGCAACTCAGGAAGTGTTCTCTTCATTGGGTAAAAACTGGCTAGATGGCCAGGCCCAGAGAGTGGTGGTGAATGGAGTTACATCCAGCTAGCGGCTGGTCACAAACAGTGTTGGCCAGGGCTCAGTGTTGGGGCCAGTCCTGTTTAATACCTTTAGGAATAATTTGGGCATGGGGATCAAGGGCACCCCTCAGTCAGTGTGCAGGTGACATCACATTGGGTGGGAACATTGATCTGCTGAAGGGTAGGAAGGCTCTGTGGAGGGATCTGGACAGGCTGGATTGATGAGCCAAAGCCAATTATATGAGGTTCAATAAGGTGAAGTGTCCTGCCCTCAGGATAATAAGGTCCTGACCTTGGGCGACAACAACTCCAGGCAGAGCTACAAGCTGGGGACAGAGTGGCTGGAAAGCTGCCCGACAGAAAATGGCCTGGTTGACAGCTGCTGAACATGAGGCAACATGTGCTCAGGTGGCCAAGAAAGTTAATGTCATCCTGGCTTGTACCAGAAAGTGGGACCAGTGGGACCAGGGCAGTGATGTGGCACTGGTGTGGCCACACTTCAAATCCTGAGTTCAGTTTTGGGCTCTTCAGTACAAGAAGGACATTGAGGTGCTGGAGTGTGTCCGAAAAAGGGCAGTGGAACTGGTGAATGGGTCTGAAACATAAGTCCTACCAGGAGTGACTGAAAAAGCTGAGGGTGTTTAGCCTGGAGAAAAGGAGGCTCAGGGGAGACATCACTCACTACAACTACCTGGAAGGAGGTTGTAGCAAGGTGGGGTCAGTCTCTTCTCCCACATAACAAACAATAGCAAAAGAGAAAATGGCCTCAAGTTGTACCAGGGAAGGTTTAGATTGGGAATTAGGATAAGTTTCTTCATGGAAAGGTTTGTCAAGACCTGGAACAGGCTGCCCAGGGAAGTGGTTGAGTTACCCACGTTCAAAAGATGTGGCACCTGGGGACATGGTTTAGTGGTGCACTTGGCAGTGTTGGGTAGTTGTTGGTTTCAGTGATCTTAAAGGTCTTTTCTAACCTAAATAATTCTGTAATTCTATGAAAATAAATTGTTTAGGGAAACTTTCTGGAAATTCAAAATACCCCCTTATCAGCTCTATTGCAGAGGTTTTCATTTGTCGGTATTTAATGCCTTTACAAAAGCCTTCAACAAATCTGTGAGATAAAAATCCCTCTATAAATGCCCTCTGTGTTTTCACAATATGGAGCTCAGACTCACTCCTGCCCAGACATTCAAGATTTGTCTTTTTAGTTCCCAGGGCTAGGAAGGGTTCTTATTATCATATTATTGACTCATATTCCATTTTTGATCCACAAGTACAACATTTTTCTGTAAAACTGATATCTAACAAAGTTCCCCACCCTGTACTTGTGTAGGTGCTTGTTACACCTCTGTCTAGATTGTTGGTTGGTTTCTACCTGTTTTGGATCTGACAAGACAAGGAGAACATTTAGCTGAAAAAATTCTTCCAAAGGGGACCCTTTCACCCACCTGATCCCTTCCCAATCTGTTCCTAGTGACACCTGATAATGGAAGTAGGAACACATCCTTATTTATCAGCAATTAGTTGGGTCTGCTCTCTCTCTCTGGTATGCTGTGTAGGAACAGGCTGTATATTTGTGTTGCATAGAGATAGTTTAGGCATATCGATGTTTTTGCATTGATGGGACGTGGGGAAGGTGATGAGTGCCTGTTTGTATATCTGAGCAGGGTGTGGGTTTTTGCTGGGTGATTAAAACACAAAGCATTTTAGGGTGAGATAGATTATTTGAAGAATGTACAGCAAAGATAACCACAAGGGGGAAGAAGGCAAAAAATAACTTGATTCTAATACTTAGCAGTATGCAAAAGGTTAGGGAAGAAGACAGTCAAAATACAATTTCAGACCCTGATTCAAATTCCAGTGAAGTCAATAAAAAATCCCCTTTGGTTTCAATGGGCTCTGAACCTGCTTGTTAATAGCTGTCATTCTGAGATTGCCCTTTAACATTAATGTGTTTTAAATTTAACCAAAAAAATATGGACGAGTAAGGCAGCATGTGACTTGTAGAATTTGCATGCAAATTATACAATTTGATTAATATATGGAAAAATCAATGTTATTAGGTCTAATCCTACCTCCTTAGGAGTCAGTGAGTGCCATTGATTTCGTCTATAGAAAAGCCTCACTGTTTCCTAGAGGGAGCTTTCCATCTGAATCTCCAACAAGGAAATGCTCATTCACAAGCCATGTGATCTAATCCATGGCAGCTTTAGCAGAACACACCGACATCCCTAGAGCAGGATGAAGTCAGATCAGAGCTGTAAGATGAACCAAGGCCACGCAAAGCCTTGCTTAAGTCAACATAAGGATATTATAGTTGAGATTTCACCACGGCCTTTCCATTGCAGTGGGAACTTGAAGCAAAGAGGGTTGAGAGAGAGTTGAAGCAGGGAGACCCGGTGATGCAGGGTTACATAATAATCCAGCCTGCTAATCACAAAAGCATGGATAAGCATTTCAGCCTACATCACACAGGCAAGCACCTAATCTTTGGAGATACTTTCTGGTGGGGTGTTTTATTCTCCTTTCTCTTTCTTTCAGTTTTTCCCTCTCTCTCTTTTTTTTTTTTCCCTTTCTTTTTCTTTT
>VXBX01003755.1:13008-25881 GCA_013400415.1 Scytalopus superciliaris | reverse complement strand
TTTTTTTTTTTTTTTTTTTTTTAATTTTCATACAGCCTAAGGTGAGAGGAAATAAAAGAAATAAAAGAAGTTCCCCTGCGGAAAAACCACAGCAATCAGGATAACAATTGTAAAGGATCATCAATCTTCAGGACATGACCTGAGCATCACTGAGGGCTAGAAGAACATTTTTCATCTGTCCCTTCCTTCGCTCCCTCCCTCCCCCCCTCCCTTCCTCACTCCTGTTTTGTCACTGCAGAATTACAGCGTAGCAGGTAAGCAGAGATAGTGTTTCTGATTGTTAGACAAGACACAAGATGAAATGTACAGGTCAGCCCTGTTGGGTCAAAACCAAAGGAAAATGAGAAAAGAATCCCTGAGAAAAGGATTAAGCAGGAATCTTCCAAATCCCTGCCTTGATTCACTTGTTCCTAGAAATAAAAAGGAGCCAAGTGAGCTTGCAATTGCCTTTTCCAGATGGGAGATAGGAACTTTCCAAATTCTTCATCTGTCACCAACCAGGGATAGAAAACCCTTGTCATCGTCCCAAATTAAAGCAGAGGGTAAACATTTGTCAGGGAGATGTTCTGTGTCTCATTTGTTAAGCACCTGAAGTGCAAATAATTATAGGTCAAGGCCTGCTGTATGTTATTTGTTGTCCTATTATAGAATTACTTTAAGGTAATATTTCAGAGGTTTTGTTTACAGGCAAACTGTAACCAGGCTACACAATCTCCCAAGACAGGGTCAGCAAACTTACTTAATATACTTTGTTGATATATATCTTTTATTCCTAAAGGACAGCAATGAAGAAAACTGGCAAGGGTTGAGAGTGCACTGAATTCTGTATGAAAATCTGTAAGGCAATTTAAACTGATGATTATGAAAACATTTATCTGTTTTTTTCACAAACTGCATTAATCAAGTAAATCATACATATCTGTCCCATGAGGACACTAACAACAATTCTTCAAAGTTTTAGCATAGCTGGGATCCTACAAGATCTTATCAGTACTGTGATATCTTAGAAGTCCTTTCCAAATGTTATGATTTTATGATATGGGTGCTGCTCAAAAGAGTTTAATATACTATGAGAAAAAGAAATTAATTCAGCTGTGGGAGATGAGAAGGTGACCAGCTCAACAGGACAAAAAAATTTCAGTACAAGTGGAGAAGGACAGATTTCAAACTCTGCCCTGTCTGAGCAATTTAAAACACGTTGCCAGAAGCAAAGATAAAGGGGAGAAGGGAAGCCCTCCCAAATGTCAGAAGTACCAGCTGTTTTGCAGGGAATACCCAGGGGACGTTAAGTGGGCACATAAAGCACCTGAATATAATATTGAGCCCCTCCTAAGGGCTGGAGTGTATTAGAGACCTTGCCAGGGAGTAGGCGTCAGTGCCATGGGGCTTACACAGATTGGCATCTCCCTGGGTGGAATGCAGAAAGGACAGACTCAGACTGGTGCCAGACAACGAGATCCAGTCACTTTTGCCACACCTGAACCATGTATGAGATGTATTCACAGAAAGGCAATTTAGGCTGCTAATATATAACTGTGGGTAAACAGGAACCTCACTAGCCATCTCATCTGTAATGTTCTGCTGGCCTTGCAAGAGGGATTGAGTAACTGAAAAAGGACAGAAGACTGAATATACTTTTCCATTATCAAACAGCTTTCATTCTTCAGAAAGGTTGTCTCATGTTTGAGACTTTGCTTGTTCTCCAGAAAACTGAATGACAGAGGGGAAGTAATAGCAGAAAAATAAACCTCAACAAGACCCCCAAACTGAATATGCCCTTTCACCGCATCAAGATTCTCCCA
Source organism: Scytalopus superciliaris (assembly GCA_013400415.1). Taxonomy (NCBI): domain Eukaryota; kingdom Metazoa; phylum Chordata; class Aves; order Passeriformes; family Rhinocryptidae; genus Scytalopus; species Scytalopus superciliaris. The sequence continues at coordinate 24,079 of VXBX01003755.1, read as the reverse complement.
GAGGTGAGAGCAAAACAAGTTCTTTGGCATTTTGGAGGTATTGACAAGTTTTTGTCAGACTGCATATACATTTATTAAACACACTTGGATTCTTCAGTGCACAATTTACTTGGCTAGTAATGCTTTCAAAATACACGGACCACTGAAATTATTGTACAAGTCTCTCAGAGATGCTAAAATGCTTCACTGCATCTAAAAATACACATAACAATCTGAGGCACAGTTGGCACAGGTATCAGAAATACCTGCAAAGGGAAGACTTAAGGCATGAAGTATGCTTAAACCCATTTCTCTACTTAGATGACTACAAAAAGACTATGATATATATTAATTCATTGTAGGTTCTCCAGCACCATCACATCACAGCACCTTTCAGCCTTCATGAACTAACCTTACAAATTCACCCAAGGTGAGGTTGTATTCCTATTTCTGCTCTAGCAAAAATCAGTGTCAAACAGATGAAAACTCAGGAACAACAAAAAGCCCTGGATTCAGACAGGCAGCTAATTTCCTGAGTTCCATTCTGTCATCTCCTTTCCAGTTGAAGTCTTTTATACATCTTGACCTCTGTGTCATGCTCAAGATCACCGTCAGATCAACTTTTGCTGTCATGTAAAACTGAATATGCCAATACAGGAGAATAAAAAGATGTGGAGAGGACTGAAAAGAATGAAGCAAATACTCTTACAGAAACACTAATTATATAACCCATAATTAAGGAATAGATAATTTCAAAAAGTTGTAAATAAAATTACTAGATTATTTAGGGAGTTTATTGTACTTTCCAAACAATAAGGCTGTTAATATAGTTGATATAATCAAATAAATGTCTGGAAATTCTCTCTTTATCACAGAACTCAGCCAAGTAATGCAAGAAAACTCAGGAGGTCCCCCATGTACTTCCTGGAAAAATGCAGTTAAAAATTAGCAGCACCTCCTTTGAAGTTGCTTACTACAATGGCAAAGTTTGGCACTGAAAAAATCACTTTCCTGATGTGATTTTGAAGTCTGGTGTCACCAGTAAGGCAATCTATATTTTGTGTCTTGTTATTTATTATATGAATATATTACTCTAACCCAAGAAAAAAATAAAAACACAGGTCCTACATATGCAATGACAAGGAGCCTTCTGTTTCCCCTGCCTAGATATTTTACAGCAGCAGAATGTCATAGAAGAAAGGGGCATCTCCAACTAACACTGCTACTCCTTCACAATACATAATTTACACTTGATGATTCATTGAAAGCAGATATTAATTAAGTGCAGTATAGTTGCACTTATTGATCTGTAGATGTATTGGATCTGTAGACATAACCTTTTTTCAAGAGGCTTGCTCTGTATTAAATCAGATACCACATCAGATGCTTAGACCTTCCTTTTAGATTGGTGTGTGCTCTCCTGGCTTCAGAAACCTACTGCTAAAAGTATTCAACTACAGCACTTATTCAGATTTAGAAATGCTGTGGCTGAGGCAGCTGTTTTAATGTCTGTGTGCTAAGCAGACTTACAAGGCCTGGCACAGCAGAAAGAGGTCCTTCACATCACAGAGGCTACAAGAGTGGGACCTAGGAAAGCCTTGAGGTTCTACTGTAACCTAAGATGTCTCATCATGCAGTCACACAGCTGGTGTCAGTCACACATTTCCAGCTCACAAGCGCCCATCAGGTCATGGCTGCAAGAGATAGAACAACCAAGGCTGAACAAGTTCACAGAGGCTGTCCAGAGTTTCTTTCAAATAGCTCCTAAGTCATCACCATCAGCGAGCAGAGCACTAGTTGCTAGAGGCAGTTGCTCTGCCTTAACTTTCACAGAAGTAAAAGAGGGGAAAGTTAAATTGCCATGGGAATTTTAGAAATAATTATTCTGTAATAATATTAAGAGGAAGAACATACCACATATATGAAGATTTAATCCTTCAAAGAGGCAAGTTCCAATTTTCTGTTCCTCTTGGAAATCTTTATTGTATAGTGTTTTGTGTGCAAATACATATTTGGGAAACAAAAAAATAGAACTAAAATAGTTTGCTAGTAGTACAGGACCTACTAATTGTTTCTAGAAATTCCTGTTCTTTTTTTTGTATTTAAGCTGAATTAAAATTTTTATATCTCAGGAAACTTCATTTCACAGTGACATGTTTCATTACGTTCAAGGGATTTTGCAAACATGAACAAAATCCAGATGTATAAAAATTTGATTAAATCTCAGGCTCCGTGAGGATATATTTTGATACAAAAGAAATTCAACATTAAAATAGGGAACTTTTTGTTTGTTCCATTAAATGGTGAGATTTATTTCACTTAAAGGGTTTAATTACTTCCTGTTCACTGATCTGCTCCAGTGTATTTGCAGAAGCTGATGTCACCTGGACCTTTGCACAAATTTACTTTTCAGCTTAGTGAGGTTGCTCATTATAAATAGGTTAGAGCAAATTCTAAATAAGCTATTCGTTACCACTGCTAACACCAAGAATAAAGAAAAGAAGAGAGCAAGAAGGATACTAAGCAAAAAAAAAAAAAAAAACCTTCACAGTTCTGGTTTTCTTATCGAATACTGCCTGCAGCAGCTCAATTCAAATATTTAAATTATGTCAGCAATTAGACGGGTCTATTGTGCTTAAGATATTTCAGCTGGTCCTAAAAGTTTGAATAATTTTCAGTGGGTAACACTTATTTTGTTGAATTTGATGCATTTTTTTTCTGAAGTAGGCTAGAGGGATGGTTTAGGAGCTGCTCACTCTGCCTCAGTACTGGGGAACTAAAGAGACTGCATTTCTTTCTGATTTTTGTGACCACTGCAGTATCGCTTGTTCACAATTTCTTTCCCAAAGACCTACTCACAGAAGCCAAAACTGAAAATCCAATATCTACAATGACAAGTTTACCAGCACATTAAAGGCAGTCAAATCACAACAGCTAAAACAGCTAAGTGCCCTATGATTTTCCTGTTTGTGGCTCTGTACCTGCATCACAGATGCACATGTTCCATGTCCCTGTGGCCTCGTGCAGGTGGAGCAGCTCCACGACAATCCTCTCCACAGAGCCCTCAGTGTGCAGCTCTGCAGCACCTTCTCCTAGCGTGTTTCCACAGCCTGTCTATGACGATAAGCAAGGTTTTTAACTCAAATGTGTGACACTAGTGCTCATTGTAACACTCTGAGTTTTCTTCACTTACATTAATGGCTATGGAGGGTGTCAAGATAATAAAAAGCCACTATACATCTATTGTTAAACTCCTGCTTTAATTAACATTTTTCTTTCCAATACCCTGTCCCTTTGGGCAGAAATTCTGGGCTTGCATTTTTTACAACAGACAGGTTCATTTTAAAATACCTTAGAAGAGAGGAAAATGCCAATAATCTGACCCAGAAAAATGTACTCAAAATTTTCTTCCTTAATATATGAGACAGTTTGAAAGCCTTCTGTAATTGTTTACCAAAATTTCATCATGAGATTAAGATTCATTGCTTTATAACATGAAGTAATGGTAAGCAAGGTGCATTTTTAGCTTTTTATTTGCTCTCCCTGATGAATGCTTTTGAAAAAAATCCTAAAGAAATAGATGCATGTTTTTCACAGAGAGGTACAGCCTAGGTTTGCCTGTATTATCCATACCAGTTGTGACAAAATCCAACAAACTTGAATTGCGTAAGTCAAAAATTTCTCTTACATTTTTGCAAAACTTAAATGAAGTCACCAGAGCAGTGCCATTAAAAGCAACCAAGACACGGAGTCATTTAAACGGCTTCCCCTAGATGGCTAGGTTAAGCTCTGTTAAAATTAATCCTTTTTCATGCTGGCAGGTGTAACAAAGAAAACCTTTTTGTATGGAGTGCAAAGAGGGTATTTTACCCTCTCAAAGGAAAGCTGCTTGATATTTCCATGGAGAAAACAGCACAAGTGATTAACAATTTAGATTTCCCATTCCTAAGCTTTGTTTATATAAATATATGGGGGATCATTTCTGAATCTGTAAGAGGATTTTCTACAGTCCAATGTAAAGAACTTAAAACTGCCATAAATGAGATGTTAAAAAAAAATAAACAGATTGCCTTGATAAATGCCAGTTATTGCAGACTGAACTCCACTGTAGTAACACACAGAGCAGCTGACATTTAAAAGGAACCTGACTAGAGTGCTAGCTCCCTAGGTAGTTTTTTTTCTTTTCTAAAATAATCTCAAGTCTGTGTATTGTTCCCACAAGAGAGAATCTCTGTAGCGTTGCTCAGCCCTTCCCAACTCATGGTTATGACCTACTTCAGGTTAGCCTTTTACACACACACACAAGTAGCAAGTGAGGTCCAACAGTGGGCATGTCATTGCTGGGACAGAAGGGACTCTAGAGATCAGGTCTTTGACATAAACATGGAAAGCAACATGAGCTTCACTCTTCTCCACTTCCCCACTGACTTTCATCCCTCTACTATGCAGGATTAATCCTTCCTCAAAAGTTTTTCCCAACTAACATTTCCTTTCCCCAACAGTGATTTCTTTGAAGGACTGGACCCACTTTCCTTTGAGAAATAGTGCTGAAGTTTTTTTTCCAAATGCAGAAACAGATGAAAACAGCAAGAAAAAGCAGTTTCCATCTTCATGCTGATTTCTTGCGCCTTGGGGCTTTCCCCTCAGCACAGAGGAAAGGATCAATATGCTTTGTCCTTCAGCTCTCACCTTTTGGGAGCTGTTTCACTGACCTGTTTCTTGCCTGCTCTTCACAAGTCCCAGTGGCAGCTCTCCCACCACTTTTAAAGAGCAGGGCCACAGTCTCTGACTGTCAAAAAGGGTCTCCATTTATGAAGAAGGCAGCCTTGGTGCTGCTTGCTTGGTTGACTGCAAGCCTTTTTGATTTTTTTTTTTAAATCTTCTTTTGCTTTGCCTGAATAAACAAATCCCTCCACTTCCATAATTCCTCTTCTTCGTTGGTTAGTAAACCTTGAACGGCCTCAACCCCTCCTGCTAAGCACCTAACATATCATGCATGTTAGTACATAATTTACATAACCGACCCCTCTCTCAGGTTCTAGCAAACATGCATAAAACGTATTTCTTACTTGATGTTAGGTATGCTTGTTAATATAATTTCTCTTGGCCCCGTGGAGGCAAGTCAAAGGCAGGACAATAAAGCATTTAAAGAACAGAAGCAATAGCCAGGCTCGTGACCCAGAAAGGAGCAGCTCTTTGGTCGGTGTGTGCTAGAGGATAACTATGCACTAACTCTCTACCCTCTTCCATGCTGGAAGCCATGTTTGAAAACACCAGAAAACACATGCCTATGAAGCCAGCTTTTGCCCCCCTGTCCCTGCCATGACACATCATCTACAGCAGTCATGCAGGATGTACAGAAACAGATTAGCTTCAGACTTCTACCCCTACTGTTGACCAATGATTTTCCACACACTGATCCCCCTGACTGCAGAGGGATTCATGCTAGGCATGGCCATAACTTCTGCAAACTATGATGAAAGAAAATACAAACTCACTCTGCAAAGGCCCTGTGCCTCCTCAGTGCACCTGAGAATGTCAGGACCATCATTGCATGAAATCCACAAATACAGTTAACCAAAAAGTCTCTGTTCTCTTCATATCTGTTGAATTCAGAACAAGTATAAAACTTTGAATTAAATTTCCAGACTTTGGAAAGTTTACCCTTTACACAGAGATGGAGAACTAATAAAGCTGGAAGGAAACAATACATTTTTAAAGCTGACTGAGACTCAGAACATCGGGTTAGAACTGTTCAAAATGCGCTCACTGCCACATCATTTTGACAGTACAGCAGCGTCTCAGCAGGTTGTAATGCAACTCCTTGGTATTTCTAAGTGCACTGGGCCTCTAGGATCACTCTCTGGGAAGAGACGTCAAGGTTGTTATTAGAAAGTTGTTTACATTTAATTAAAACGGTCAACTTATCTAAGCTTCCATAAGGTTAATAAGCCCATCAAATTTCTAGAGGGATTATAATTAGAACATATATGTTCCAGTAAGTTTCCTGTTTCTCCAAGATTTATATAAAATATTTAAGTCCATCAAATATTGAGCATGCACACTTAATGATCTAAACTTTTATTTCAGAATGAGTTTTTTGAGTTTGAGAAGTTTATCTGTAAATACTTAAACTCAAAAGAGAACTTGGCAGAGGCACTATTTAGCTAGAGGAGCTTGTGAAAATCTGATGACCTTTCATTCAGCCTGACTAGTTTACAGAAAGGCTCTACAGCCTTTACAGGTTTAACCCCTACAATAGTTTCAGGGGTTTGAATCTTACACTTTTTATGCCTAGAGATGTATTTGTTGGTGGTCCTGCACAGTTTCTAGGGGATTTATTAGCCTCTATTCCAATAAGAACAGCAGCAATATTTCTACACTCATGGGCCATCTCCTTTGCTGTAGTCATTGTGGACCCACTGCCTGGTGCCCACCTCGGTCCACAAGGATGCTCTTCTGAAGTGCTGCCTACACTGCCAAGCCAACCATCCTGTCCAGGTGCATCCCTCCTCCTCCTCACTTGAGGTTTGACATGGACATGCCCTGGTCCTCCAAATGAGGACTGCTGTGAGAAGGACACACAAGTAAACAAGTTGGAGTTGGGCTGGGACTAGCTAGACGCCAAGTGGATCAGGTCCCCGGGGCATGGCAGTGAGCACACCGGCTTCTTGGCCCCGAGACAACCTGTGCTATTTTCCACCAAGTGGCACTTGCTGATGATATCGGCAAGGCAAGGCCCACAGCCAACTCATGCATTATGTTGTTGATGTTACAGAATCAAATTTTATAGGAGAAGGCAGCTGGAAGGGGCCTCAAGAGAAATCTAGCTCACCTCTCTGTCCAAACACAAGATCAGCAATGCTTGCATCATTTTGACAGATGCTCAACCAACTTGTTTGTAAAACCCTCCAATACCAAAGGCTCCCTAAATTCCCCAGCGAGTCTTGACTATTCTTACCATTCTGAAGTGGTTTCTTTCTAATGACTAACCTCTCTTTAGAATTTAAGCCTATTATTTGTCTTATGCAAGTTAAACAGTTTATTTGCTCCCTTTTATGTATTTAAAGATTACTTTGCCTTCCCTCAGTCTTGTCTTCCACAGACAAACCATTCATACATTTTTCTCTTCCATATCATGGCTTCTGTATCTGTGACCATTCTGCTTGGTCTCCTCTGGTCCCTCCAATCTGCAATTACAGTTTTCCAGTCAAAGTGGCACTCAGCTCACAGTGGTTTCATCAGAAATACACTTCTGTAGTTTACTTATAAGAAAACTCTGTTAATCAGCATCAAATTCCCAAGTCAACAGACAGAATGAATATAACTTCCCTTCTGTTCAAAAGGTGTATTCACAGAATCACAGAATATGCTGAGCTGGAAGGGACCTACAAAAACTATTGTGTCCAACCTCTGACCCTGCACAGGACCATTCCCAAGACTCACACCATGTGCCTGATAACATTGTCCAAACACTTCTTGTTCTGTAACACCAGGAAGTTAGACATACATGATGTGATTTTCTGTTGATAAGTCTGTGGTCTTTGCTTGTTTCCACGTGCTTATTTATTATCTCCTTAATTTCTTCTTCTAGTATCTTCTGGAGAAATTTCCTTAAACTGTACTGTCTCTGTCTCTGTTATCCTTTTCCTCCTTTAAATGTATACACTAAGTTTTCTTTTTCCAACAGTCTAGTACTTTTCACATCATCTGTAAATTAACAAAAGTATCCATAAGCAATCCCTATTTAAATATCCTCCAGATTTTACTTATTGGAAGATGAGGTCTTGCCCTTGTGTCACTGGGATTACTTATGGCAACACTGACCAAGTTGGCACTTTTAGTGAAGAAGTGGCTTACTGCCAGAGAGCAGTAAGCACTGTAATCTTTGCAACTTCATCTGCTAATAACGTGCCTCTGTTCTATAACAGGACAGCCGTTCTTGCCTATCTTCTTACTGTCCTGGTCATCTGAGGTCCATCAGGTCACTGTTACTGTTCATCATGAGACGCCTTTCATTTTTTAGTCTTCATATGTTATGCTTTTATTCTTTTCTTGTGTTTAAAAATTACTCCCTGTGTTTTCCTCTACACTTGCTGTCTGGGCCTGATACCTCAGATACAGAAATTGCCCAAAATGCTGCCTTACAAATAAAATAACTTAAATAAAAGAAATCAATTGAATTTGTCCTATTTTTCTTCTGAATTTCTTCACAATTGAACACCTGGACTGAAAAGTATGGATTTAGATTTGGTTGTCAGGATTTATATGTTAAAACCAGAATCTTCTTAAAGAGAAAATGTATTTCTGCTCCTGCCCAGCAAGAGCAGTATATCAGATAAACTGAGAGTTCAATCAGACATCTATATCAGCTGTTTTTTGAGATATATAGAAATCCAACAGAACAAGAAATAGCATGTCCCATTGGCTTTCCATGTGGGACATGGGACTTGTCCTACACAGAGGACAGCCAGTAGCACAGAAGTCACAGCCCTGCAGAGCCTGCCCATTTCTGCAGTGATCCCGGTAGGGCCACACTCTGGGGGTGTGGACCCTACTGCTGTGTGGCCTGCACAGCAGGTTCAGGTAGGAGACTATGGGGGATAGAGACCTCTCAGGTGCAATTTCCCTTACTCTGCATTTTGGGGCATCAGAAAAGCTCTGTGACACTTCTTAAAAATGTCTCCTGCATTAGTCTTCTAAGTCTGTGAAAGCTCATCTCTAAGTTCCCTTCTTTCAATGCATTAAGAGTAGATGCTGTAAGGCATTTTTTCCCTCCTCAGTATATTTTCAGGCCACGCTGAGGGATAAACCTATCATGTTTCTGACCCACTAGAAAAGCTGCTTTAGTGTTGCAGGAAATGTAATCTGTATGACCGACATGAAAGTGTTATAAGATGTGAGCTGCAGAGATTTTGGAAGGTTGTGTCTGAGCCACAACATCCATTCTTCATTGCTAGGCTTTGCAAGCTAATATCCTCTTAGCCTAATTTAAAATCATTAATTAAAACTGAGTTGAAACTGATGTGTAATGTAATAAGGACAAGAGGTCCCATGCCAAAAAGAGGAAGTTTTAAGAGATGCCCATGTATTTATATTTGCTCTGGTTTTCTTGAATCAGAATTTACTGTACAACACCCCCTTAATTTAGTAAAGTCCTCAGATTTCTGCAGTTCACACACACATTTTGCTGGAAAATTAGTAATTACTATGATGAAACTGGGAACCAGGCAGGCGGCTAGCAGGTTTTTTTTGAGGAAATTATAAACACAATCCCTCTATTTCTTGGTCCTCCAAGGCACTGGGTATATCACATCAACGCGGTAAGGAAAATCTGTTGAAATCAGTTGGAAATCCTGACTAGCACAATATGAGCTGTTGCTGCAGTGTAAGAAGTTCTTCATCTCAGCAAGTGATATGCTACAACAGGTTTTGTGAAGCGAATTCATTTTCTCTCCCGTGCATGCTGGGGTGGAGGCGGGGAGGAGAATGGGGAGCGGGAAGTAGAAAAGATGGTAGAATGGCAGGGTAAAGAAGTTAACTTTTTTTTTTTTTAATATTAAATCTTTGCTAGTTTTCAGTGGGTGTAAAAATAGTTAAAATCCCTAATTAAATTATAATTCCAATCTTAAACAATAAAAAGAAATCCTGTAATAATCTATGTGCAGTGCCTGACAGCTGGGCCGTCTGATCCTTGCAGTCTGCTTACAAATTGGTATTAGTGGCACTAATAAAGCTGATTAATGTTGTGACTAGAGACCCACTAACCTGACACTGCCAGCTGGGCGCACAAAGGCTGTCAATCTACATGGCAGCTGTTAAACTATGAGCGCCGTAGCCTTTAATTTACATTTCAGCAACCTCCACACTGTAATGCATTTTAATGGGCACGAATAAAAACCGCTGGTGACGTGCAGGAATTTCACAGGATATTGGTGTGTACACATTATATTAGTAAAATACCACTTAACAAAAGACCAGAGATAAAGCCAGTTCTTTCCTCAGTTACTTTTCTTGAGACCTGTAGCAACTCTGTCATAAGCAAAGCAATTACTGCAAATTGCCACCGGTATGGCTGAGGGCACATTTTCGGTCAGTTTACCCATCCCTAAGAGTTATGATAGCTCACTAACTTCCATTGATACAAATAGCCATGAAGATACTACCTGCATCTTAATGGCATTTCCCCACAACTGCTTTGCTTGCAAGTACTCTGAAGACTCCCAGAACAGGTCCTGCCCATCATTCAGTGGTCTTTAGCAAATCACCCTTCTGACACTTTTTGAAGACCCCATGGCTGGACCAGGAACTCAAGCAACTCATTCCCATGACCATGTTATTTTCTGGTGAGAGGATTGCTGCGTTGCCTGTGCTCTAATGTACTCCTGTACTGTGTGTAAACTATATGTAAACAGAGGTTTATAAGCTTTTAAGACTATCAATCCAGGACCTTCTATAAATATTCAGTCCAACTGATCCACTTACTACTTAAATGCAAAGAATTTACCCTAATGATACATAAGTTGCTATATTAAAAAAACGAGGATGCACAAATGTTCCAGGGATAGGCCATAGAAAATATGGTCTACTTTCTTTGACCCTAATAAAAGCATAGTTTATTATGGTAAATACTTTCCTGCTTTGTAAACTATATCACATACGAAGAAATTCTGGTCAGCATTTCCTTAAGTCATATATCTTATTATCAAAATGCCTGAACAATAGCCCTTTATTTTTCCATCATGTTGTCCTGATGACTTTCAAAGTCTAGAAATTTTTTTAATTTTTTTTTCTTCTCAGAAGGTACATAGAAGATACATAGGAGGTAAGTGGCATGATGTGAAAAGAATACAGTCCCAGAGTGTTTATGTTACTCATTCTAAAAAAACCATATTATAAATATGACAACATAGCAAATATTCAAACAAATATTAAAATCTGAAATAGGTTGTGACTACAAACTAAATAGGCCTGAAAAACTCAATCTACTGTTATGGAGTCTTTGCTATCAAGAATATATTTCCTTCTCTCTCAGTTCCAAGAGAGCAAGTGAGCATGTAGATATTTCTGGGGGGGGGGGGGAAACAAGAAG
>VXBX01003755.1:0-12956 GCA_013400415.1 Scytalopus superciliaris | reverse complement strand
ATGAAACAGCTTGTAAAAAAAGCTCATGCTACAATTAATTGGGTGAACTAAGATTTAAACCCAAGTCCATTTCCTCTTGTTCCCGGTTTGGTTGGGGTTTTTTTTTTTTGTAACTTGACAAATCTTCTGTTCTCAACGAAGCACAGTATTATTTTTTTATACAGCCTTTTGAGGACAGGGACAAAGAGCAGAGAATTAAGGACATGGTGAGAGTTGGGTTAGCATTTGTCTGCATAGCCCAGGTCATGCATCTTGGTTTGCTGGGCATGGCTGTTACTTCCGACTCACACAGTATCAAGTTTAAAGGCAAGTAAAGAGGCCATGAAAGAAACAGTATTTGTATGCTACTTTGAGTACAAAAATGAAGGTATCCTCTTGTCACATCACCAATCAGCTCTTGTGCCTTTTGTCTTTTTTTTTTTTCCCTGTCATTTCACAGAAAACACTGTGGAGGGGAATCTGATGACTTCCTAACTGTGAAATCTTGCTGATTTAAAAATATATTCTTACCTAGTATTATATTAATAAAAACTGGGGAGAAAAAAACTACCAGAAACTGTACTGTAGAGTCAGCAGAATAAGGCAAATTGTCCCAAACTAGCATTTATATACATTCATTAATATACAAGTTGCAAGGTCTTGTAGCTTATTTGGGTTTCTGTCACTGGGGAATCTACTGCAACCCATGTTCTCAGGTATCATCTCTCAATGATTTTGGCCAAAACATTGCAATACTGATCTGCCCCCACCTGCCTCCCCACAGGGTTAACAGACCTCCTTCCACAAGCCAAAGGATACTTTCCTTGAGGGGCTCTCATTAAAATCAAGGCAGAATTCTGTTCTCTTCAGAGATGTAAGGTGTGATGCGTTTGCAATACTGGTATGTTGTCACTGCTCAGTATCATGAGACCATTTCAACCCCAGAATGATCAAACCTTTCTATCAGTCTAACTCTGATTCCCAGGACAGTATCATATGGAAAAGCAGAGCTAGTGTTTAAGTCCAAGATTCCCCTTTTCTTTTACCAAACTATAACAGCATAAGATGACCAATAATATATGTTATAACTATTGCAGTGTCAATAAATCCCACAATTTTTTTACATCCGCTTGGGAGGGGGAAGGGAGGACATACACAATAAAATCTGTTAACACAGTTAAAATGCAAGGCCAGAAGAAAATCCAAGACTAACATCTCAAACAGGATCTATTAGAAGTGGAGAAAACCATGAAATCACCCACTTATTTTTCTAACTTCCTTCAGAAAGCAGGATTGAAAGGATTGTATAAATGCCAAGATAGATTAGATACAATAGATAGAACCAATTGTTTGTTTAGGCTGAGCTACAAATATGCCAGTCAAATGCATATGTAGTCCTATATGGACTACATGCAGAGATGTAAATGTTTAGCTTGAATAGGTTGGGGCTGATGACATCCTTAGCCTGCAATCTTTACATGACATTTCCTTTCCCTTTTTCTTATTTCATAACATCTCACTAGTTAGAATTAGTAAGACACAACCTCCCTCTGGATTTTTAGTATAGAAAGAACAAAAGTAAAGTTGTGCTTTTTAATCCATAAGTTAATGGAGTTACTTTACATAATCTCTAGCAATTAATAGAAGCACTAACTACTGAAATGAATAACTGCAGTTTGGTCTGGAAAGCTTCTATAACAAGTGCCTTCTGCAGGTGAAAAGAAACTTTTAAGTGGGCACTGACTCTTGAATTAGAAATTAAAGCAGCGAGCTTCACCTTACCAAATCAAACTGTGTTCTGCTTTTAATGGAAACATCTTGTCTTCACATACCCACTCAAAAGTTTCACTGAGAAAAGAGCTTACATACAATATTTCTCCTTCCCCAGTTTAATTTTCATGAGTTCCTACTGATAGGGGTCAAGTGAAATAACATTTCATAAGCAGAAGTTTATGACTAGGTTTTCTTGCCAGAACAGAATGGCATCTGTTCCCATGCATGTTTAATTTAAATATTTTTCATGAATGTGGGATGATGGTATAAATATTTGAAATCATCAATATAGTAGACTGCACTATAGCATGGAAAGGCTGCTGCACAGCTGCTGTTAAATTATAGATTTCTTATGCAATGAATACATTTAACTTGTCTTTTGAAGAATTAAAAAATTATGTCTTCTGTCTAAAATACTTTGTCAGATCTTTAAGAGATGTTCTTCATATGACCTACAGCTTCCAGACAACTGAAAGCATAACTCTGTGACCCCATCATGAATGACACTTACATAGGCTGAACTGATGGAGCCAGGGCAAGAGCACACTGCACATGGGCAATGAGTGAGTTTCTTCTCTTTGTCCTCTTTAATCTCCCCTTCTTCCACTCATGAACCTGTTCTCACTAAAAATAACTCCCAGTTCCCATATCTTGGTCTGTGGTCTGATTCTCCAGTTTACGTTCTAGAGAACACTCATCTCCCCCGTGTTGACTTGGAAAAAAAAAAATAAAACCAAACACCACTACTAACAAAAACTATTTTTGCCTTTGTCTCCATCCCAGGAACATGATGATGTGCCAGTTTACATCATCTGTAAAAATTTTGACAACCAAGTCTCAGAGGCAGATGAGACTATCCCTTAGGTACAAGTCACTTAAAACAGCCTTGAAAAGTTTTTGTTGAAAGCAACCAAACCCAGGATGTGAGGGAAAGGAGGTACTGGAGAGTTTCATGGCCTTGTTCTTCATGCTATCTGGAACCCAGGATGATTTACAGTAAAACAAAAAATGGCAATTTTCACAATGTAACAGACAGAAAAATAAACATTTTGTCAGAAAAATAAACATTTTGCTATGATCCAACTCACCAGATACGCCTTCTTAAAAAGAAAAAAAAAATCACCTTATTTTTAAAACATTTCTTGCAGAAAAATTCTTTACATCACAGGGTATGTTTACATGCTGTTACTGTGATCTGAAAATGAACTCCTTAACATAATGGTACCTTTGGAGTCTTGGTGTTACAAAGTCTGCTTTTAGACTTTTTAATTGTTAAAGCTAATTACAAGTTATATGATTTTACAGTGCTATTCATTTTGGTGATTATCTGTTAACACAAGCCACTTCAGTGCCATAGCAATGGGGAAGGCAAGACATGTAGTGAAATATTATACATGTGGTGGCATAAAGCTTTATTGGCATGAGCTAGGAGTGGATGCATTACTCATGAATGGTGAAGCCAGCAGTAAATTAAGAAGGTGGCCCCAAGTGAGTATTAGTCACCTAAATACAACCATATGCCACCAGATTTTGAGTTACGTTTTCACAGAAATGTTATTTCTAAAATTTAGAGAATTTCTAAATGGACTCCAACTTCAAAGCCTCACAAATGAAGACCTAAGAACCAACATGTATGAAACCCACCTCGCTCCTTCCAGACTTTAAATCATTAATGAGCTCACCTATAAATCAAGATGTTTATCACAAATGTGGCTGTTTTACCAACCATTTCTGGGGAGTAGGAACAGCCTGTATCGAATGCCATGAAGTCACCCTGCTTGTTTCTCTTTGCAAAGCTTAGATCACAAACCACTTCCCACCTACTGAGGGGAGGCTTATGTGGCAGGAGCTTCTGAAAAACAGTATGAAAACTGCTGATCTTGATACAGTGCATCATGCCTGCAAACTAAATGCTACATCTTTGAGAAAGTTGCAGAATTCAGGGAGTAACTATGATTATCCATCTTGCAAAAGATAAGCTTGTAAGATGCTGGTATGGCCCATATATAGCATAATATAGGAACTGTCAGTTACTACCATTTGCTCAGAGCAGCTTTTGAGCCACAACAGCAATATAGAGCGAGCTCTATGTTGCCTTAGCTGTGTTATTTTAACAGTAATTCAATTTGCTGGGTACATCGGGTCACATTTTGGTTGCTTGTGTGTGATCTGCAGAGTAAGCAAACACACAAGCACCATCACTGGCAGGACTGTGTGCCGGGGTTGTGCACAGCACAGCCAGAGGCATCCAGGACTGTGCTGGGCAGTTTGCCGTGGCTTTGGCTGCCTTCTGCCATGTCTCATGCTGCCATAGCTTAATCCATAGCTCTATGGGAATTTTTGTATTCAGTGACAGTTTCTACAGTCCTTTATGTGAAAAAGGGATTGCCACACAGGTCCTGAGCATGCAACCACATGTCTCTGAGCTGTCTTGTGCCCAGAGGGTAGGAAGCTTGAAGTCAGTGCAAGGAAGCTTGAAACAACCGGGCAAAGCAGGTAGTTAATGCATAAGCACAGCCTAGGAGAGCCTAAGAAGCAACATAAGCCAGGAGCTGAGCAAGGTTCAGTGTATTTTAGACTCTGTATGTGCAGATCTTAGGAATTGTAAAGCTATTAATTACACCCATGTGTTGCTACTAAATGCACACAGAGTAAAAACTGTTTACAGACCAAAACAAAACAACAGATCACTTTCCAATAGGGTTGTTTTTTCAACTAAAACAGAGGGGGTTTGCAAGCCAGCTCTTCCTTTCCCTGTGCTTCATGGCTATTTGTATACATACTTCAACAATCCCAAACTAAACTATTNAAAAAAAAAGGAAAAGAAAGAAAGGATGGAGCCCTCAGAAAACTGGCAAAGAGCTATTTTGTAAGGAGGGAACCAACGAAAACATTGGCATAAGGCACAGTTGGAGGGTGTCAAATCCGATGTGGCAGCCCTTTCTTGTGCTGCTATGTGGAATTTGCTTCAAAAGATCAGCAAAATGAAACTCTTCATACCTGAACTAATACAGATCCATGTAAATTTGAGCTCTGATCTTACGGAGCCAGTCACATTGCTAGAGGCTCAAAAGGAGTTGTCTTTGTTTGTTTTTGAAGTCTATGTGAAACCGGATCTCACATACTAATATCTTGATCCAAACAATATAATAGAATCTTTTTCTGTTCTCCTCGCCCTCTTAATAGAGCTTTCCTCCAGTTAGATTTCATTTTTGTCTCCTTTCAAAGAAAGGCGAAAGGGGTAAAAATAGTTTTTCCTTTTGGTGAAATGTTTGCCTCCACAAAACATTCAGGAGTAAGATGGAGTGTGGTGTATGGATAAATAAATATATAAGGTTTGTATTAAAGGTTGTATTGCAGAACTGCAAAAGAAGGATTGCAAATAGTGGCAGGATCTGTATCGCTGCTAACCAAAGCAGCAGAACTGTTTAAACACACAAGACCATAGGTAACATGAATAACAAATTGAGGGCTCAACTTCTTTCACATCACTTATTGAAAATGAACCTATTTATTTTTCAGAGGACACACAAATCCATCCTGTACACTGACTTTTAATTGTTTTGCCATGTATAATCTAAGGCAATAAATAACCACTCTGGAAAAAGGGCACAAATTTGAGTTGTTAACTCTTTCCTACCTGATTCTCCACAGAAATATACTTGGGGAGTGCTCCACTGTTCAAATTAGCCAAATGCATTGATTTTCCTTAAAGTTAGTTAATGTATTTAACTGATTTCAGACTTAGGGTCCTTTGTATATTTTGTGCACACTGTTCACATGTAAATACAACTGGAACAGACTTGGAGCTTCATCATAGCACTGGAAGTCTCCAGTCAGCCAAGAGATTTTGGAAGTTTAACAAAATGAAATCCAAATTCCAAAGTTTTGGATAATTATTCACCAAGACTTCAAACCATCTGCCTATTTTTTAATTTCTTTTTTTATGACTGAAAAAAAACCAAAACAATTTTTTGAACGGATTTCCTATGAAACTCTTACCCATTTCAGCTGAATTTTTGAATCAATTCCCATTCCTGATAAAGCTGCATAAACCCTTTTCTTTGTATTATTGTGCTAACAGGAACAAACACACAAAAGAACAAACCAAAAAGAGAAAACTGTTTTGTTCAACTCAATAGTCAAGGTTAAAGCATGTGTTTTTTACAAACCTGACCAGCAGCAAAATCCACCTATAACTGTCTTGTAAAATAAACAACTATGACTACAACTGAACTTTTGTTGCATTTAAGCAAATAAAAGTTTAAAGGCACTAAAATCTTTGTAAGGATGGCTATAAAAGCAATTATCCTTAGATCACTTCTACTGTAAAGTTTGACTTGAGCAGACCTTTATGTGCACCATACAGTTATCATCCTTATAAATCAGTGCTCGCCCCATACAGCAGGACTCAGTAGGTGCTCACCCCCATTATTGGTAAAGTTTCCAGCGTGTTCAAGAATGCGGGATCTGAGGGTTTGTATGGCCCTAAAATGCCACATTCAGCACACACAATCCTTGCAAAGAGGAAAGAGGCTGAAAATCAACAACTGGGGAAGAACCCAGCCAAAGGTATGACTTGACCCCTGGGTAAATTAGTTTCCCACAACGTGACTGTAGAGGTCATCAGACACAGCACTGCTTGAAGTTCAGGCTGCCTCTTCTCAGGCACTGCTGAGCAGTGCTCAGGCAGATGCTCAGTCCACTTCTCGATATCAGGCCTCAAGCCAAAAACTTGTGAAGTCAGTTGGAGAATTTCCATGTTCTGTGAGTGATATTGGAAAAGACCCAGTTGAATGTAAGTAATGATGTTTTAAATACATGGTGCTACAGGAAGTGGAAAGATTAAGTATTAGTTCTAGTTTGGTGTTTTTGTTTGGTTTGGTTTTTTTCTTTCTTCTCTTGTTAAATCAATTTAAAGCCAGCAAGAAAACTGATTTATCACCACGTCTTATAGCTTTGACTTAAGATAATGTAAGAATCATCACTCTAAACAGGTTGGGTAGCATACAAGGAAATTACACCTCCCTTTGTCTGCAGAAAACTGGAACTTGGCACATTTATTTCAATTCTTTTTCCCCAACCACCATACTTAAAGTTCTTAAAAGCTACTTTCAGAATGTTCGGAACTCACAAGAGAAACTTTGAGGTGTTCAGGAAATCTACCTTAAAAAGTACTTTGTAACACGTGAGAACATGGCAGTAATACACAAGAAATATTCTTTAAAATGAAACAGAATTTGAGGTCTTCTGGGGAGCCAGGCGTGTTACAAAGCATCACACAACACTGAACCATAGAAAATTTGGTGAGAAGGTTATTTAAAGCATGACTTCACCCTGTGCTCAAGCACCAAATAAGTTCTAGTGGGTTTGGGGGTTTTTTAAATCTTTTTGATTTGCTGATCCCTATGTAGCAAACATAAGCCTATTGATTATAAACTTGCTTTTCTCCAGGATTTTCAACACCCTTATGAGCTAGTCCACAGATTGTTGTGGATCATTGTGGTCTGCCACTGAACTTATGCTGTTCTCATCCTACTCTGGCAAATTTGCATTTTGGCAATTATTTCTACATGTGTTGAGAGACTCAGGACTAAAAATTTTAGATTTAAAAACAACAACAACAAAGAATTAGATTGAAAGGGAAAGCAAAATATTGTTATATTTCTGTTTTCTTATTAAGTTATATTTTGGCAATCCTTGGGGAAATTAAAGCTTTGGAAACATTCCATGTGGCAACAATTTTTCCAAGAGTGAAGAATTGCAGGGAATACACAGACATCATTTAATGATTAACAGGCAATGATCTTGTGGATAGGAATGAGAAACAGAAGGAAAAATTTGTATATTGGGATCACAGAGAATGGAAATTGGAGTCAGCGGACAACTTTCCCTGGAGTGATCATCTAGCCACTACAACAAATATAGTTCTTAACAGCTTAGCTAGTACCTTAACAAGGCTTCTTATTTGCTGTCTTCTTGTCTCTGGTCAGGGGATGTACTCAAGGTAACTAGAAGTAACTATTTCCATCCCACATAAAGAACTTGGAAATTAGCCAACTGCTTCTGGATGCACAGGCTGTAATATTTCATGAATGTTCATAAAGCGTGATACACCTCTCTCTTTCCCTCCCCTGTAATGTCATGGGGAGAAGTAGAAGATACGGTCACTGTAAGCTTTATATTTTAGAGCTGAGTCCACATCTGATGCGATTTCAAAGGCAGGTCATGGTATAACGATCTCGTAGGCTATTACAAGAACCATAAGCAGGTTGTTACCCTTGTCATAAATTCTCTTTGTGTCACAAGTGCCCATTATGCTTACACTACAATTGCTGGCCCCAGAGAGACCGACTTTGTTAAAACCAGTAACCACAAGCATAAAATTCACAAATCCCTCTGCAGCAAAGCAACCATTACTATGTACTGTTCCTAGAGAGCTGCCCATTTTTCATTCAGCATCAAACCTTGAGAAAAGGCCAGGGAACAAAAATAACTTTATTAAGCACATTTTAAAAATACTTGTACTTAGAAGAGAAGAGGCTTCCAACTGTAGATGAGGAGAGGAAGAAATGGAATTCGTAACTGTTTTAAATTTATGGCCACATTAATTGAGCTCTTTGCTACCCTGAGACAGCTGCTAACGTGAGCTCTAGAAATCAACATCTAACACCCCTAAGAATGCTTGCACAGAAGCTAACAGCATCCATTGGTAGGAAACTTCATTTTTAGATATATATAAAAGAACAATTTGAGTCTAGCAACTTGAGATTGGGGGAGGTAGGAGAGAAAACCCAAACAGAAATATGTGCATTTCCTATTGAAATGTTTTGGCTTGGGATTTTTCCAATGAAACTTACAGGCTTTCCAGGAAAGTAGCAGCTCTCTGAATTTTTTTATTTTAGTCAAAAAAAAGAAAATTAAAATCTATGAAAGCTTTTGAAGAGGCTTTCTTTTTTTATTTATTTTTTTTTTCCTGTCAGCCCTAGTCAGAGTGATGTTTGCAGTTTATTGGCCAATGCTGATCTATTAGAACCTGAAGAAGATTAACAAACTCCTGTGGTTCAGTTACCCATATCACATTTCTTAAATGGACAGGGAAATAGAACTTGTGAAATACCACAGTGGACAAAAATGCTACAGTTACTAGAAAAGCAAAAAGTCTACTCTATCACACCTTAGGCAATCTAACATTTCACACTTGACTCTTGAGTAAGAGCCAAGAGTTTAGCTTTAGCACAGGAGCTTGCTCAAGACCCCTTTACCCTGTTGAGCTGGTTTTGCTCCACCAGACTTTCCTCATAAATGGAACCAAGCCAGAGTAAAAGGCTCAACAACAATAATAATGATAATAAAAGTATGCCACAAGCAGAATCTATTTATCGGTTTTACAGCAAAACAAAGGTCAGTGAACAACCAAGTTTACCCAGAGAAGTAGAAGGACAACTGCAAAGAAACAACCAAGACCTACTGCTCCATTGATAATTTTTTTATTACTCTGTTTCAAGTGCAAATTAGATAACAGGAAATCAGCTTCCACTGGTGAAAACTTCTGATGTCCAAGACCTTACCACCCTAAATCTTTTTCCTCCTACAATAGTTTAAGAAATAGTTCTATGTACACTTCATCAGTACCTTGATAATAGAGTTGTTCACTGCCTGGCCAACTGGGAATTGCATGGAGCAGCCCCAGGACCCCAGACTTCTTCTACTTCATAGCTGGGGATTAAGGAACTGGGCAGACTGAGAGCCATCTAGCCTCAGAGCAAAGATTTCAGCTCCCATCACTCGAGGTATATAATTGCCACAGACCTTTAATCATGTTGGCCCAAATCACAGCCAGGAGCAGATCTGAAGTGCAACATTGGGAGTAGCAGATGTGGGCTCAGTTTTTCAGCTCTATCCTGAATTTTCCGAGGTTTGTGGAAATCGCTGAGTCTTTATACCTCTGAGACCTATGTAAAGCTAACACTTCATTTATCTAACTTCTGATTTATTTAGACAATGTAATTTTGTGTGCAGACTATCATGGAAATTTTCTGTGCAGCATCTTTTTCAGAGCTTGTGGCACCACACAGCTGGGACTAAGTCAAATATTTCTGCCTAAAGAAACCTGGCTGAAGTGGGAACATTTCCTGAGGATGGCTTTAACAGGACTTTGGGCAGAGAGAGGGGAGAGTTCAATGCTCCCTGGTCACTGCATGACAAAGGTGACCCAAGTTCAAGTCCTTGCCCTGACCTGCCCAGGCAGGCACCTGCACACCTCTGCAACACCTTCCCATGTCCTGCAATTTGTGAAAAATTCTCTCACCTCTTTCACGGGTCATCAGTTTCTTAATCTAATAGAGCTTTCCTTTCCTTTTCTATTTTGAAGGGCTACAACCCTGAAGGTTCAGATTTTGCCACAGGACTGTCTTCTAGGAGCTCTATGAATAAGTTAAGTAACTATTAGCCTTTCCCATGCAATCCAGTGGATACATATCCAAACACGATGACTCTAGGCATGAATTTTTAACATCACATGCAAAATATGAAAACTAAATGAAAGCAATGCACATAACAATATTTATGCAGCCAATGCACTGAACTTTTTCCTAAAGGTGTTCTGTAAACTTACTATGACATCTCTTGGATATGTACAGACAGACATAGAAAATTTCACTCAGGACCACCTCTAACAGGCAACACTTTGTCTCAAGCAATCACTTCATCCATAACACATTCCCCTCTGGTTTTCAATGTAATTTGGTTCAACCCTAAAGACCACCAGAAAGATTTTCACAGGCCTAATTGGCAGACACTTAATTCCCATTTATTTTTAATAGGAATTAGGTGTTTGACATTTTTGTCTTTGAAAACTTCCCATCATCTCACTTCTAATAAGGGAAATATTTTTGCTAATCCTTTACAAAAATAATGAAGAAACACTGACTGTACTCATTTCTCACACAAGCATGCATGTACACGGGCTGAGGCCTCAAAGCATAAAACAGATTTATACATAATGGTGCACAAGGAACAGCAGTAGGGATGATATAGGATAGAACAATTGCAAAAGCAAATGCTCCTGAAAGGGTGGGAAGTGGGAGGTATCTGTTTCAGCAACCAGCTTCTGACACAAATGTCAGAAATGGAAGCGTGACAGACCTATGGAGCAATTTAACACTCATTTTTTCCCATGCATCCCTTCCACTGAAGTATTTACATTTCCCAAGTGCCTTGCTTATCTTAAGTAAATCACTCAATTGGGTATTTCTTTTGGGTTGAGTTAATTACATGAAAGAGCACAACAACTTTGATCCAGTTCCTACAGTAAACACAAGCCCGCATTTGAGACGTACCTGCCAGCAACCATGGCTCCATACATGTGACACCATGTTTGCAGAAAACTTTCTAAAACAGCAACACATATCAGGGATTAGGGTCCATCCCTGAGCCGGCACCCCCCCACCTACACTGCACAGGATGCTCACTGTGAAGGCATCCCACAGGTGGGCTTGTTCGCAGGGCCCTTATGCAAATGGTGTGTGAAACATCCTTCCCTTACTCCAATTTTCACGCAATTTAAACCAAACTCCATAAAACTAAATGAAAACATATTTGCTTTCCCTGCCCCATAAACCCATTCTGTCTTGGAGGTCCTTAACTTTGATGCTGGCAAAAGCCTACACTGCTCACTCCTTCGATCCCAAACTGCAGGCAGCAAACATGCGTGGCTGATGTTTAAATGATAAGGGAGGTATATTTTTAAAAGGGAAGTGCAGCTGTCCCTCTCTGCCGCAAGGTATTTTTCAATTTATGTGGCAAATCCAATATAAAGGTTTATTGTACGGAAGGCAAAAGATCTTAATCAGGAATTAGCCTCTTCTAATGAGGAGAAATAAGCACCAAGGCTGCACGAATTATTTCTAAGAGATAAGAATGTAATTGCCTAATGTGACTAATAATCTGATAAGAGCCTGTTTTATCTGATTTAACCCACGGAACTGCTGCTAATGTACAGAATTTAAAGTAATCCCCAAGGAATTCCTCTTATCACAAATGGGATTGCAGAATGATAAAAAGATTCATTGTTACAGTATTTGCTCTGGACACTTCTGTTCAAAGGAAGCAGAGTTTCGACAGCTTGAAGTAATTGCAACATTTGCTCAAAGATGGGATCATTTCTACAATGCTTGAATTTTTGAAGACAGAGTGCATATTCTTATTATGAGCAGACAGTAAATTATACAATCCTATTTCATTTATAGCCTGGATATCATCTGAATACTATTACCAGGAAACAAACACATGCCCCAGTCCCTGTGAAAATGTTTTCTAGTGTGAAAAGATTTTCTCATGTATTTTTGCATATTGACAGAAATTAATATAATTTGAAATCTATAGTGACACTAACACTGTCATTATCCAAATTCATGCTCCATTCTAATCCTACCGTATAATGACTTTAATCCTAATGGGCATAATCATTTCTGATGTAAAACTAGATACATGACAATCACAGAATTGAGTGATATTATTATACCAAAGAATAGCAGCTGTTGATTTGCCAATATTAACAAGTAGCAATCTTGTGATAACTCATTGTTCCAACAACTAATCAGAAGAGGACTGAAAATTTGGCATTTTGGTCCTGTAATTACATCTTTATGATGCTACATTTGGTAATTTGCATGATTTTGACTGTTGCACTTCCCAGGAATTTTCTCCGTGTTCAGTACCAAGACTCATGGCTGGCTTTATGGACCAATGTTGTTGTTGCCTTTGTATACCTAGCAGTACACACAGCATGGCCAAATACCGAGAACCAAAAAATGTAAATATACAGATTAGACAGGGAGGACATGAACCAGTGGTAAACCTGAAAAAAAAAAAATTAAAATTGAAGGCCCTTACCTCATGGCTGTGCACCCACACAACTATGTGAGAAAATAGTCCCTTTCAGGGAGAACAAAAACAAACAACTCTACTAGCCCAAATCCTCCTGCATGTGTTTTCAGGATTGTGAAACAAGCAAAAGATGCAAGAAGGGAGGAGTCTGTGAGGTCCATAGACAGGATGAAAACACTTTCTGCTTAATAAATTTCATATATATGTATGTTACATGGGTGTCTTTAGAAAGGAGTCTGGGCTGTTTTATTTCTGCTTTTCTTTATACAGGAGTTTGATAAAAAGTTTTTGAAAGTGCCACGTCCAATCTCTGT
>VXBX01003754.1:67857-78981 GCA_013400415.1 Scytalopus superciliaris | reverse complement strand
GATTTATAAAATTTGCTTTTATGTATCTTTGACATTAAAGTTGTTCTGACCACTTATGTTTGTATTTGTTTTGCTTGCACAACAGCATTGAAGTTGATATGAAATACTTTTGTGCTGGACTATGCCTTTGTTCAGTGAAAGAGTATAAAAGGACTACTGGCTGAAAGTCATTCTGAAAAAAGTTTTTTCTATAAGAAGAAAAACTGTATCTAAATCATGAAAGATGATTGAGGAGATTGCCTAGACAATCCTAATTACTTACTGTGGGTTTGCAGCATTATTTATATGTTAAGATTTATGTTTCCTTGCTATGTGCTATTCCTGCCTTCTCCCCACTCCTCTCCTGTCTTTGACCATATATGCGTTGACTTGTTCTTCTGTCAAAGTTCAGAGTAGAAGATAAAGCAGCACAAATGTGTTTGTATTGTAGATCTGCATTGTATCTTCTCTGTGAATGGCAATGAGGGTTTGGTCTCTTTTGTTGGTCTTTAAAACTACAAGCATGGATTTTCACTACATGGGGCAAGAAAATGATATCACTGCATTGTAGAATATTGCCAGCTTGCCAATAACTTCCTGTGATGCCATCTATAGTTCAAAAGCTAATGCAGGTAAGGTGGAAGAAACTAGAAATGGAATAAGACCTTTCATATTGACACAGCTATACAGGATAATATGCTTAATGGAGTGTATTATATATATTTCCTTATCTGTATGAAATACATCAAAGGCTCAACTTTCTAAAATCTGTTTGTAGCTGGACATTCAGAAATACATACGCTAAGTAAAAACCTCTGTCTGGTGTGCAGAGGAAAACTGCTCAGAAATGAGTGAGATGCGCAGTATAAACAATTAGATGAAAATTCTGTAGTGTGTCGATATCCTGGTCAATTATCAGCAAACCACTCTGCCTAGTTGATGTAGTGATAAATACAGAAAATTCTTTCATTCAGATGCCATGGACTTTGTGTTTAAAGTAACGCTCAGGGCTACTTTAATGAAACAGAAGTTTTGATTACTTATTATCTGATACCCAGTAAGGTAAAATATACCATTCCACCCTCTATAGTGATTGGGTGGGGTGGGATAAAACAAAATTAATTAATTTTATAGGTGTGTAACATCAAGATATAATTTTGAGCCCTCTTCTGCCATCCTGTCAAAGGGGCACCCAGAGCTCCCTTTCAGAAATCCAAGGACAGTATTTGATAAAACAATAATTACATTAATAGTTTGAATTTTTCAGCTTTGGCTTTATTTCCCTTTCCTATATCTACTAGCTCCAGCACCTAAGTTGTGAGAGACAGAGCTGAGTTCAAGCTCCCCATGCATTTTAATGTTTTGAAAAGAGTTAAAAAGGAACTCTTTACCACATAATAAAAAATAGCAGCTCACTGTGGCCTGACAAACAGTCTAGTGATTCCAGTAAGAATGGAGTGGGTGTTGTTCAGGGCAGAGTCAAACTCCACATCTGAGTTTCAGTACTTGAAAAAAAAAAGACATCCTTTTCCAGCTATATTTTTTTCCCACTCATTGTATGTTTTCTTTTATTCTTCTGGGAAACACTGAGTATGAATGTTTTACTATGGCATCATCATGTAACATGTGGACTGTACTGCCACTGTTCAAAAAAACACTGGGCTGGACTGCACAGACAGAGAGCTTGCCATTTCCTCAGTTTATATACTCCTGCACTTCACATGAAAAAGTCTTACATGTTGTTCAAGGCTATCGACAAAAAGGGAAGCAATTTAAGTGAATTCACTAGGGAGAAATAATTATGAGTTTGATTAAACAGCATATATATTGGATTACCAATAATATTTTGCACAAAGTCTTAATACTTTTATTTCCCATATTTTACAATTTCTTTCTGTTTCCATTACAATGAGCATTTTTCAAGCAGTGGTTCGCACTGCATCTGTGGTTCAGGAGCATGGACAGTTAATTGTATTTCAGAGAATAATAAAACTATGTCAAGGATACTCAACTGAAAACAGCAATTCAAGTAATTTTCACTGACCTGTTCCTGATCTCACTAATTACATGAAAACACAGGAGGCAGAGCAGTACAGAGAAGATTCAGCTGCATCTACCTGTCAACCAGAAAAAAATGTATCTTGGAAAAAATACTGCCAAATTTTCCATCATTAGACACACAGTTACTGACTTCCATATGACAAGATTTTTGAAGTACCTTGTGTGACTAAAAACTTCTAATGATTTTTTTGAAAACACATGAATACACGCTCTCTCAATGTGTGTGTGTGTGTGTGTGTGTGTGTGTGTGTGTGTGTGATCACTGGCTGTGATTTATCCTGCTCCTTCCTGTCTATCATGCCTAGAGCAATTCATACAGTTTTGGGGACCATAATAAGCCATATTTCCCAAAAAGGCCCTAAGCCATATTCCCCCAAAAGGTTCTAAGCCAAAGATATAAGGCACTTACATAGCAAATAACGTGGCTGTGCCTGACCCAGAAAATTTGCAAAAGTATACTCTTTGGAGTGCTTCTGCAAAAGGTGGATTTCTTAAGAGGTGGTCTGTGTTTGCATAGTTTGTTCTTCACACTGACCTGACCTGCCTACCTAAAAGCTTATATAGTAGATGCTGAGCTCTTCTGAAAACCTACTGAACAGCATTAGCACTGAACATGACTTTATATGCTTTCTGTACTACTGCTAAGCATTTCCAGTTGTAAGCTTCTTGGGAAAGAATGTATCATCTTTAAAATACAGTCCCAGAGAGTAATGAAAAAGTAGCTCCTTTCATAAACAGGATAATCTAGGCATTTGCATGAGAACATATTTAGCACCACAACAACTAGTAATCTGCAAACCAAATCATCAGAATTTCTAGTGCCGTGAAGCCTAGATATTAAGCTCTGTGGCAGAACAGTTTAAACCCAGTTGGAATATTTAATATTTAATGGTACACCTGTAAGAAACAACATTCCTCAGTGACAGTGAGAGGACAGGAGCATGGGGCATAGTTGTAGTAAGGAGTCATCATGGTGACTGCTTTCATAATTTTTACAGTAGTTGTTGCTCTTGTTAGTTAGAAGTTTACTGTTGAAGTTCCCTGTAATGTTACTGCATTTTCTCTCAGACTGTGCATGCTTTTAGGCATGGTCACTGGTTTTTAAGGACTAGTTTATCTGTGTAAATTTTGAATGATGAAGTCACTGTTCTTTGTCTTACACCCCTTCATTCCCAAAATGGTCTCAAAAGAGGCCACTGGAAGCCAGTGAAGGATTACTATTTAATCTCCGTGTGCAGGTGTGTATGTGTACACATACGAAGTGTGTGCCACAGGAAAGAATAAGAATTTGATGATGGTGATATGCTGGCTCAGTACCCAGATCAGCTGCAGGTAGTCCAGCAGTGTGGCAGACCCCTTTTGGGGTATGCCTACCCCTAAAATTTTATTGAACAGGAAGAAAAACCCATCCCTCCAAAGAGGAACAACCCCAGGCATGTTGGCAGTCAAGGTCCACCACCACTCTGAAATGTCCTCTTGGCACCCTAGGAAGGGTCAGGGTTGTAACAGAGTGAAAATGATATTTACTCCAGATTAGAGAGCTGAGGGACAACAGGCAGTAGAAGAAAGTATCCCCAACATTAATAATGTGAAAATAGCTGTATTAATTTAATTTTACTCAGCTGGGCTAGTCCCAGTTGTTTGAAATGAGTAGCAAGCTGCCATACTAGCCCAGGTTGCTTTCTACAACATGGACAGTAAAACTGATAAAATGGTCTCCTTAATGAGCTCTCTTCTCCCATCCTTGTCCCTTCTCAAAGAATTCAAGAATCCAGAGGAGGTGGTGAAGTACCCTGGAAATGACATGCGGCCCCTTCTCTGAGAGAGTAGCAAAAATAACAGCTGGGAGCATACAATTTTCAATGGCAATCTTCAGTGCTCAGAGTAGCCTGCATTTCACATGGCTGCTGTTTTCTAAGCAGCACTGAGCAACAGTCCTCTGGAATTTATTAACATGCCTCTCATTGCACTGTTAGGTCAACGGCTGTGTTTCAAATTAAAAGATTGCTTCTGAGAATGATAGTGAGAAGTAGTATTATGTGCTACTTCACTAACCTTTTGACATAGGCTATTGCCTTTTGTTCACAAAACTTGTCAGTATCCAGGGAAAAATAACTGTGTCAAATTCTCAGTATAGCACTACTAATTACATGTCTTTAATTGGGTGACACTTGAATTCATTTTGCTTTTAAAATCTAAACAAGCAAGGTGCTCACATGCAGTCATATCAATAGAAATGAAAGAACTTATTTAGATGTCTTTAAACTTACTCAAAGTATGTATAGAAAAGATGTTAAATATCTCATTCAGCCAAATAATGCTAATCAATTATGTAATATGCAGTGGGCCAGATTTTGCCTACAGATGACCCTAAATGAAGTCAATAGGCATAGGGACCCTACACAGATTTTGTTCCAGTCATAGAATGGTAGTATCACAGAATTATAGAATGGTTTGGGTTGGAAGGGGACCTTGAAGATCACCTAGTTCCAGCCCCCATACCATGGGTAGGGACACCATCACCTAGACCAGATTGCTCAAAGCCCCATCCAACCTGGCCTTGAGTGCTTCCAGGGATGGGGCATCCACAACTGTTCCCTGGGCAACTTGTTCCAGTGCTTCACCACCCTCACAGTAAAGATTTTTTCCCCCAGTATCTAATCTTAACCTACTCACTTTCAATTTGAACCCATTCTCCCGTGTCCTGTCACTACATGCTCCTGTAAATACTCTTGCCCCATCTTTCCTTTAAGTTCCTTTCAGGTACTGGAAGGCTGAAATCAGGACACCTTGAAGCCTTCTCTTTTCCAGGCTGAGTAATCCCAATTCTCTCAGCCTTTCTTTATAAGAGAGGTGCTCAATCCCTCTGATGAACTTGCAGACCCTCCTCTGGACTCACTCCAACAGGTCAATGTCCTTCCTGTGCTGGGGCCCCCAGAGCTGGATGCAGCACTCCAGGTGGGGGTCTCACCAGAGCAGAGCAGAGGGGCAGAATCTCTTCCCTCAGCCTGCTGGCCATGCTGCTTTTGATGCATCACAGGATACAACTGGATTTGTGGGCTGCAAGTGCACATTGCTGGGTCATGTGCAGCAGCACCCTCAGGTCCTTTCTGGCAGGCCTGCTCTTGATCTGTTCATCCCCTAGCCTGGATCAGGGTTCTCCTAACCCAGGCACAGCACCTTGCACTTGGTCTTACTGAGCTGCATGAGATTCCCATGGATCCACTTCCTGTTCTGGTCCCTCTGGATGGCGTCCCAGCCTTCAGGTGTGTCAACTGCACCACTCAGCTTGGTGTCTCTGTCTATGTTGTTAACAAAGATATTAAAAAAAACCTAGTCCCAGTATGGACCCCTGAGGGATACCACTTGTCATCATTTTCCATCTGGAAATTCAGCTGTTCACCACTACCCTCTGGATGCAACCAATTCCTAATCCACCCACCAGTCCACTTACTGAATCTATTTCTTTTCGACTCAGAGACAGAGACGTTGTGGGGGACCATGAGAGAGGCTTTACAGAAGTTCAGTACTGTGTCAAAGCTCTTCCCTTGTCCACTGATCACTGTCGTAGTCACTCCATCACAGAAGGCCACTGGGTTAGTGAGACAGGACTTGCCCTTGGTGAAGCTCTGCTGGCTGTCTTGAATCACTTTCCTGTCCTTATTACAGCTTCTGATAGGAGAACCTCTTCCATAACCTACCCAGGCACAGAGGAGTGTGACAGATCAGTAGTTCCCAGTGTCCTCCTTTCTACCCTTTTAAAAGATGGGTACAATGTTTCCCTTTTTCCAGTCACCTGGGAGTTCCCTTGACTGTCATGACTTTTGAGTATCAAGGAAGTGGCTTGTCAACTACCTCAGCTAATTCCTTTGGGACCCTGGGATGCAGCTCATCTGGTCCCATAGACTTGTGCTCATTCAGGTTCCTCAGGTGGTCATGAACCTGATCTTTGCTTACAGTGGAAGGGACTTTCCTCCCCGAGTCACCATCCTGGTTTCCATCCACTTGAGAGGTGTGGGAAGAGAGGTTGCCATTGAAGACTGAGGCAAAAAATTAACTACCTCATCCTTCTCTTCATCCATTGTTACCTGTTCACAGCAGGGTTTATCAGAGGGAGTATACTTTCTTTGACCTTCCTTTTCTGATTAACATATCTGTAGAAGCCCATCCTGTAATTCTTTGCATCCCTTGCCACATTCAGTTATAGATTTGCCTTGGCCTTCCTCACCCCCTCCCCACAATATTTTTCTTCTCTATACTCTTTCCAGGTTGCCTATTCTTGTTTCCACTGTCTGCGCATTTGCTTCTTTCCCTTTAGAGGATGAGCAGTTCCCTAATCAGCCATACCATTTTTTGCCTTCTTTGCCTGACTTCTTGCTCTTGGGGACTGCTAGTTCTTGTGCTCTATGAAAGACTTCCTTAAAGATCTGCTGCCCTTGTTCCTGAGGGCAGTATCCCAGGGGATCTCACTTCCTGAAAAGCTGGAAGTCTTCCTTCCTAAAGTCAGGAGCCTGATTTTACTCCCTGACTGACCTGTATTTCTCAAGACTCCAAACTTCACCAATGCATCATCACTGCACACCAGGC
Organism: Scytalopus superciliaris; assembly: GCA_013400415.1. Classification (NCBI taxonomy): domain Eukaryota; kingdom Metazoa; phylum Chordata; class Aves; order Passeriformes; family Rhinocryptidae; genus Scytalopus; species Scytalopus superciliaris. The sequence goes on along the minus strand of VXBX01003754.1, from coordinate 72,354 downwards.
TGCCTCTAATCTTGACACCCCTGATTTGCTCGCTTAGTTGGTGACCATCAAATCCAATACTGTGTTCCCTCTGGTAGAGTTGTCTACAACCTGGCATAACAAGTTATCCTTCATGGCATGCCAGGAATCTTCCAGATTGTCTACAGCTGTCAGGGTTAAAGTCCCTCAGCAGGACACAAGCAGGCAAGCACATCTACAGGGGTTTTCCTGGTTAGACACCCTCCTCTGTGGAAGACCTGAGTTTGGAAATGCTTGTAGAATCAGGAAAAGCCTTCCTCACAGAGATTTTGTCAACTCCGGTGACTTACATACTAAAATTCACTTGAGAGTTGAGGCACTGCGTATCAAAATCTCTCTGGAGCAGAACACTTTTCATTCTTTGCCAGCAATGCAGCACAGAGACTGCAGATTTACAGATTATAGGCACTAACTGCAAGCAAAAATTATACTGATCAGGTTGTTGTTTGAAATTTTTTAAAATTGCAGTTACAAAGGCATTATTGCAAAACATCTTAATAAAAGTGATCACGGGACATATATACTGACTGTCTAAACAATTTGACATTGAACAGTATGAGAAAAAAATGTGAAAATACCAACCAGACAAAAAAATTAGAAAATACAGAATATACATATCTTCAGTGATTTGCAAATCATCGATAGTATCAGTTTATGACTGCTACATACCAGCCCTATAAATCATAACTTCAATATTTTTGTTTGAATACACATTTTATGGTTAAGATCCCTTCTCAATGCTTGCAGATTTTGCTCTCTTATGCCCATTCAAAAGAAATGTCCAGATTAGACTCTCTGTATTATTTTTTTCCTTCTGACATAGTTCCACAGATTCTCTCACTGATCTTCTGAAAAAAAAAAAATTAAAAATGTATCTATTTATCATTAGATGGCTTTTCTTATGATTACTTTTCTTACACCTTTTACTGTGTCTCAAGTTACAGAGATTTCATAACAAATTTTTTTCAAATACAACAGAGTTAAGGGACTTGAGAAAGGAATAGAGTGGCAGCTGAGGGAGAGTGTGAAGAGGAGAGAAAAAAAGGGAGACAGTAAGGCATGATAGGACCCCACTGACCTTTCGCAGCCCCTTGCCTCCTGACTGACCCAGGCTGGTTCTCCTCCTCCTCTTACCTCTTCCAGAAATCACTCAGCTGATTCTCTTTCATGACAGGCAAATTTTGCTGACCTAAGACTGAGAATAAAGTAATTTTGCCTTTATGCATGAGAGATGGGGGTAGGGATGACAGAATTTTGCTTTTGCTGCTGAGAATTCTGGAGCTAGCTCTGGAAATAGTCATAAAATTTATAAAACACCAGTACAATGCCTGCATTCCTGCATATTTGAAAGAGAGGGAAAAACACGTGAAACACAAGGGGTTTGACTCTCCAGGTCCTCCATAAGTGGAATTTCCATCCACATCAGTTGGAGTTCAGTGTATGAAAGGCTCACAGAAGCAAATCCAAAAGGGTGTTCAAAACCAGTAGATTTTTTTTTTCATGCGAAACCTGCAACATTTAGCTTACTTCAGAGAACAGAGAGAGCTAGCTACCACAAAGGCTTCTGCAAGTGTGATTCAACTTTAATCAAAATAGTGGCCAAAGAACTAGGAAAGCAGAAATGTAATTTAACTTATATATATCAGCCACCCAATCCAACATCCATTTTTTTCTACCCCCGCCACATAAAAATTCCTCCCAAGGAAGAACGGAAAGTACTTTTTTGAAGATGGTAGAGATTTCCATTGTACCACAACTTATTAAGCAAGGAAAACAAAGTTTTTGCAAAAAGTAATACAATATGCTGGGGAAGTTATGTATAAGACATTAAGTCAGATTTAGAAAATCTAAACCTGTGAATTCAAAGCACAGTTGTGCAATATTGCCCAATACAGTTCCGGAACTCTAGCAGCCATGGACACAAAATTTATTTACTTCTAGGCAAGTGAAAAATTTCTTTCAGTAAACTTGTATGCAATTTTATGAGATCAGAACTTGATGCCGAACATATGCCAGGGAAAAAATAGTGGCAAACAACTAAAATCAGTATATTGCTTTTGATTTATTATAAGAGAGTCTTAAGGCTCAAAGACATGCATATTACAGAGCTAGCACAGAAAACAGTAGCCTAAGTATGAATTCTTTGAATTAGTGTAGCTGTGCTTTCAGTTGTATTTGGATGACTAACAACAGGCACTGTGAGGTTTCACATATTATATGCAACTACTAAGTCCAAAACAACAAATCTAGATATCATTCAGCATAACATAATATTAAATGAAATCCTGTTATACAAGACACTATAATGCCTTGGTAGAGAGAAAGGCATGTACTGATATATGGATATTTATCAGTAAGAAAACACAGGAGTGTATCAATTAAATATATATTCATCAGAAATGTTGTGCACAATCATTCCAGTAAAGGCCAGCTGAAACTTTGGTTCTGTCAGCTTATCCCACAGACTGGTCAGCAGCTTGGACTCCTAATATTTTGCCTTAGAGAAAGTTCTGCCATCCAGACCTGACCATTGAAGACTGTAGGTTTGTTAAAGCCTGATACCCAAGGCAGTCCTACCACATGCACTGGCCCTAGATGGGAACTTATCACTTGTCCCAGAGTGACCTATGGGCTTCTGCCTGTGCACCAGCTGCCCCAGCAGATGAAGATGAAAAAAAAAGCTGTGTAAAAAAGGTTTAGAGTTCTCTGAGGATGTTCTTATTACCTTACCAAGTAATTCTGTACAGCAGTGAACTCAGACATTGTGCTGAGAGGAAGGACTATTGCCTAATAATTTTGGCAAATTGTTCTCCAGTGATTTAGTATTTTGTGCATGCCACCTACTTCATTGTGACACATCATCTCTAATATGAATGTTACATGCAAGACATGCTGTAACATTTGGGAAATTCATCTCTTACTTTGAATAAGTAAATCCCTATATTTTTTGCTCACACATGGTGCTATAAAATGATAAATATAAACCAGCACCCACTCTGCTCATATATACAGCTTTAAAAGACTATGACAAATTAAGTGTCATGAAGAGTCCTTAGTTTATGTCTGCTCTTAAGTGCCTTTTATTACTAGAAATATAGAAGTTCTTGTCTTTTGAGGAAAACAAGGATGGTTTTCTCTGACATAATATGACCAACTCATATCTATCACAGGGGAAAACTTTATCTCTCCAAGTAATCCATTCACATTCAGAGGTCTAAAGTCCTCTAAGGAGTGTCACAAAACCAGATAATTTTTCTGCATGCTTTTCTGCATGCTGTGTTTTATGTTTGATCCCATGATTCAACTCACAGATGTGAAAAGACAAATAGCAGTGTCATATACACATATATGCTCATCAATTCGGGTTATTTTGTCACATTTATATTAGTTTGGTCATTACTTTGAGACCATATTTTCTCTTGAAAATACTATAACAGAGTTTCATGTGCTTTCTTCCATACTAGTCCTGTCTACTTTAGTAATTGTTGTCTATCCTGACATCAAGCACGACTGATATGAATGTCAAAAACCACTGAGCTACAGGATATTGAGAAACCATATGGTATTGTGTATCTAATCATCTACCTATAGGGAGAACAAGAAGCAAATATTGTTCTGACAAAAGACTGCTATGCACTTATTTTTGAAGAAATTAATTTCATACAATTTCTCTGCATTCAAATATTACTATTCTTTCCAATTTTTTTATGTTCCCTGAAGTCATAAATGCTATCCAAATCTGTAACAGTTATAATACTTTAAAATGTCAATCTTATATACCCAAACACTTTTTAAAAGATATGTTTGTTCACTGCGTATTTAAAAATAACTCAGCTGTGTAGGAAAAAACCTTTAAAATGAGCATACTATACCTGAGAGGCACAGTAGGCTTGTGCTCATGTATTATAAATGCATAGTTTCCAAACTCCCAATTCTAAAAAGCAAGTCACAGAGAAGTATTGTGTGATTCTGAACTTCACTTGTCATCAGTTAAACATGATCCTACTGAAAATTTTTGAACTGCACCCAAAATTTCTGGAACAGCTAGGCTGATGAAGATTTCTTGTTACCCTATATTTCTCACCAATTCTGGAAGAAAAAGATAGAAAAACAATTACATACTCAGAGAAGACTCAAATGTTACATGCAGTGTAAAGGAGACAATAAAACGGGGCAAAAATGATTAGTCCTTGTCAGCCAGTGGACCCACAGGTTCTAGTAAAATTACAAAATTTTAACTAAACATTTATCTGGAAGAGAAGAGAATTATAGTCAGTTCAGTTGGAAAATATGTTTAAGATCATAGAGGCCAACTGTTAACCCAACACTGCCCAGTCCACCACTAAACCATGTCCCTAAGCAGCACACATACATATCATTTAAATACCTTCAGGGATCGTGACTTAACTGCTCCCATTGTAAGTCTGTTCTAATGCCTGACATCCATTTTGGTGAAGAAATTTTTCCCAATATCCAATC
>VXBX01003754.1:43527-67741 GCA_013400415.1 Scytalopus superciliaris | reverse complement strand
CTTCTGTCACGTAGTTTCAGAGAGCGGTGAGGTTTCCCCCTTGAGCCTTTTATTCTCCAGGCTAAACAACATCAGCTCCCTCAGGTGCTCCTTGAAAGACTTGTATTCCAGACCAGCTCCATTGCCCTTCACTGGACATGTTCCAGCAACCACTTTTCTTCTCATGAGGGGCCCAAAGCCTCACGAGTGCTGAGTGCCCTGAGTGCAGGAGGACAATCACTGCCCCAGTCCTGCTGGTCACGCTATTTCTCATGTAGGCCAGGATCTCACTGGCTTTCTTGGCTGCCTGGGCACACTGGCATGCTGGCTCATGTTCAGCCAGCTGTCAGCCAACACCCCTAGGTCCTTTACTGCCAGGCAACTTTCCAGACACTCTACCCCAAGAAGATGCTACGAGAATGCCCTAAACCCCGAGTTATAACAATTTTATTGAACTGCTAGGTATGGTAGCAAGGAGTAGTGGAAAGATGAAAGTCATAAAAGATACGATGACTGTACAGGTTTGTAACAGTTATGCAGATAGAACAATACAGTGGTGCATTGGGTGGCTTCAGAGATCCCAAATGTCGCTTCACAGTCTGTGAACCCATTTCCTGTGGAGCTGGTCTTTCCCCAGCAAAGTCAACTGGTAAGTGGCATGCCTAGGTGTAATGCTTTGCTGTCTTTCTTCTGTAGCTTTTCCCCATGTCCTCACCCCTATGCATTCTGGCATTATAGCTCTGTCATGATTTTTCTGCTTAGATGGACTGATCTCCCAATGCATCTGCATACTGTTACAGAATGGCTGTCCTTAAATTCCTACCAGCTTTCCTGAGCTCCCCCACTGTACAGAGCTCCTTTCTATGGGAACCCAGCTTGTTTCAATGGTACGTCCAGATCTGCTCCCTTCTGAGTGCTCCCTTCATCTTCCTCATCCATCTAGAGGCATCCAGTCCTTCATGTTTAATGCAACCAAAACTACATCACATCTTTGCATATATTCAGCTGTGTTCCTGTGCACCAAGTTCTGGTGGCCAGAATTCACCTCACCCACAGCCTGTGACCTGCAGACTTCCTCAGGTTAATTAAAAAAGATTTTGCTGAGTTCCTCACCCAAACCAGGAAGTCCACAGCATATTCCCATCACCAGGTAAATTTTACTGTGCCTGGGCATCTTCTGGAGCTCTTTTCAGGCTTCTTGTGAAGAGAATAGTTTTCTCCTGGAAGTCAGGCACATAGTACTATCTTTTTATTTTGTTTTGTTTCGTTTTTTGTTGACTCTCCTTCTGTAACTGCTTTCTGTTTTTAATTAACATTATTTTAAGAAAGCTCTTCTATTGTGGATTATCACTGTCATAAGTGGAAATACAGGCCTCTTCACACTAACATGGACCTGTTAAGAGGATCCTGGTTAGACAGGAAGACTAAAATCCAGATATCGAGAAAAGCACTGGTTATTCAGAGAGGCCACTAAAAGCAGGGCAGATAATAGAGGTGCACAGAAAGACAGTGACAGAGAACTGGATAAACAAAGAAAAGCCCTGCATTTTTCTGATGTCACACCAGTACATCTCATCAAATGACAGATCAGCATGTGAAGAAAGGTGAACCAAAATTACCCCAAAAGGATCAAGACAGTCCAAACTGAAAATCTCTTGTCTTTTTTGCATCACCTATAATCTTGCTTTGGCATCTTGATTGCCCTCCTCCAAATGGCAGGAAAAGGTTTGGGGGCTGCTAAAGAAAAGGATCAGACTAAAAAGAAGGGCAAGATTGGAGAAGGATATCACTGACTTCAGTTGTATTTAAAAGCTTTTCTTTCTTTGATGTTATCTTGCTTCTCCAGATCCAGAGCAGAAATGTGAATTCCTATTTAAATTAAGCACAAAGTAATTTACCTCTATGAAGGAATGAAAACACCATGAGAATTGGGCATGTGGCCAAATTTTTTAGACAACACAAAACCCCTGGGGGCCTTCAGGACATCAGTGAAACACCCTCTTTTAGGGTTCCAAGAAGAACTTGGGCACTGATACAGCTAGCCACCATGAAATGAGAGAGATAGAGTTCATGTGTAAGGATCTTACAAGTATGACATACTAAAGTCTGGCACAAATGGATGGCTCATTGACCCTTATGCCATATAAGCAGTAGTGTAACCAGTAACACATAGCATAACCAGTAGCTATCTTTCAGTACAGCTTTTTTCCCATAAAATGCTTCCTGTCTTTCCTCAAAGGAAACATTAACATTACTTTACTAACAATAAAAAGTTGAAGCCACTCATTTTTGGCAAATCACTGTATTTTCTGTAAGGTAGATCATAATATGAAACTACTCAAGACTACTAAATTCTACTGGTCCTTCTCTCTCCTTCCATATGGGCAAGATTTAGGAATATTTAAGGATTAAAATGCTTCTCCAATACAAAAACTACTTATTTCAAACTGAAACTTATATGTACATTTGATCTGTAAAAATACTGTACTATAATATTATTTCCTATAACTGTTTTATGTAAGGTATAGTCGTACTCTAGTTACTGAAATGAGGTCATGCAATGAATAAGGAGATTAGATGCTATATTAGAGCAGCCAAATCAATAATTTTGTTAAATAGCATATATATTACAGGGACATTTCCTTTCAGTAGAGAGAAGGACAGAAATTTACAAAATAATTACTTATCTACCAGAAGTATTTTCCCTTTCTGAGATGTGTGATACACAAAAAACTAGCCATGGATACATGTTACATTTATCACTGTTGATGTTCCCTTTCACTTTACACTGATCAGGTTTTGGGGTAACATTTTCCCCCACCACCCCCCCTTTTTAATATCAGGAAATTATTGTACTCTTTCAGTTATTCACTAACAACCAATGATAGAATTACTTCTAACTGTGATTAATTTAAGAATTCATAAATCAAAAGTCAAAACAGATTTTTGTGTTGAATTAAAAAAACGACCAGTACATAACACATAGGAGTTTTGAGTTGTTGTGGCTTGGATGGGCTATAACAACACAACATCACTTACAATATGTTAAAGAAGAGCAGAGTTGCAAACTATAAGCTGCTATTTTTTATTCACATTTTTGTTCTGAAACAGTACAGATCTCTTGAGGGTATTTTTTCTGGAAATGTATTTAGTCATGCAGAATATCAAATCACCAGTCCATTTGCAATATAATAATGCACACATGTGTGCCCATGCATTTGTTTGCCTGTCTTTACCTTCAAAATGTGATGTCAGTTGTTTTTTTAATATTTTTTTAAGTCTGTTTAGACATACAGTATTTTCTTAGCAGATTTGTTCCTGGAAGAACACATTAAAAGATGATTTGGGTCAGAAAAAAGGTCTTCTTTACTATCCTGCCTCCAAACATGGCCAATAGCTGATGTCTAGGAAAAAAGATAAATACAGGAACAAAGATATGTGTACATGTATATGTTCTTTACTCAATCATGCCATGAATATAGTCAGTATGCATAATCAATACTGATTCTGAATATTTTAATTTTTCATCAATAGTTTAACTTTCCTTGTTGTCCTCAGCAACACAGAATTAAAACACACTAGAAATGTATTCAAGCAGTCACTTTTCCAGACCAGATCTGAGCTAAAAAACAGACAGCTTGGTGGATGACACAAATTTGGGACTTTTTGAAAAAAGACCTCACAAAGTAGATTATTTTCCAGTTTGAGCACATCTACTATAGACATGGCCAACTATTTTATTTTACTTGCAAATCAGAATTTCCTGGTATTCTGCATCTAATATTCTGCTCTCCACTTCTTTATATTTTTAATTTATGCCTTCAGATGTTACAATGCAGAAGGCTTCTCAAAGTCTCTATACAAATGCCAATAACCATGTACGAAAGCAAAAACTGAATTAAAACAAAAAATAATAACTTGCACATTTTATATTATACAATAGATGTTTGACAGTGTTTTCCCATTTTATTATAGTGCCTATGGATATGATTTATGAAAGAAACACAGATTTTATTTCTCAGCATAACAGAGTTGCTTCCTCTTGTGAGTTACTCATATCATTACTCATAACGGGAAGCAGTTCCTAAGTGACAGCTGCACACCTGTCTGTCTAAGGGCTGAGCTATAGCTAATTTTAGGGGAGAACTACTAGATTGTGTTTTAAGTGGCTTGAACTTCAAACAACATAACTATAAAAGAAAACTTCAAGACTGAATTATCAGCTGATGTAAATCAGTCTACAAATGGACAAAGGATTACACCATTTGAACAGTGGCTCGTGTTCCTGGAACTTAACTACTGTCTGCCCCAAAAGACAAAGTTATATGTGAAGGAGACAAAGCAGAGCAATTTTATTAACCAAAGGAGATGTAGGTAGGATATTAAGAAAAGGTTCTTAACCCTGAGAGTGGTTGGGCACTGGAACAGACTTCCCAGGAAAGTGGTCACAGTGTCAAGCCTGGCAAGGTTCAAGGAGCATTTGGACAATGTGCTGCATGAACAAAAATCAGTGGTAACTCCTCCACTGAAAGGTCAGGAGACTCATGCTGACTGAATGGTGTGTAATAGCGCTAATAATTAATCTATAATGATACCACCAGAAAACTAAGAACTGAACAATCTTCAACACATTAATTATTCCCTAAAATCTCAAAAATGGAGCACAGGAGTGGTCTTGTTTGTCTTGTTATGTTCTTTGACGTTTTTTCCAAATATGAAAAGGTATTTTTCGCAAGGATCAAAAAAACATTAATCAAGTTTAATACTATATAAAATATAACATGCAGACTCATATAAGCAGTGGGAAAAGTACTAAACCTCTAGTCTGGAGAATAGGATAGCAGTCCTTATTTTTTAAATGACATAATACATCAAACCATATAATGTCTCCGTCAAATAATCTTTCTTCAGTTTTTGTTTTTACATATAGTGATAAATTTGGGAGAAATTAAAATGTTTTTATATCAATTCAAGAGTCCTAAGCAACAGAACTAGATGAACTTGAATTCTCAGACAGAACACAAAGACTCTATTAGAAGAACACCAAGAGCCAAGGTGAAACAGTAGATCTCTAAAGGAACTAAAGATGCAGTTATTTAGGACTGGGAGAATTAAGGGCAGAGGCAATGAAACCAGCACTGTCTGCTGAAAGGGTGCTTCTGCTTGATGTTTTCTGGCACATGGCTTTTTTCATTAGATATCATCTGTTCAGCTGCCAATAATTACATTGCATGGGATTGAGAACACCAGTGATTTTTCTAGACCCTGGTTCCAAATGTGCACTAATTCTATGTTTTGACTATCCAAGGTCAGAAAAAGAAACAAAGCAATTTAGCCAGCACCCACACTTCCTGGCCTTAAAAAAGCATTCAACCATAACATGTATATTGCAAGAACAGGAATGATTATTTCTCTCGAATCAGATATTGCCATGCCTTCAAGTTTTCAGTTATTCTGACTTCCTTTTCTTTTTTCTTTTTTTCCCCTCTCTCATTGAAAATATACTTGTGTCGCTTATTTGTGTTAGGAAAATGAGTAATTAGGAAACAAAAGAAACCCTTGTTGTTACCTGTTGTAACAGCAATGCAAGCATAGTTCGTTACATGTCCTTTGGCGTTTGATCTGGAGTATGATTGCATTTCAGAGTTTTCCAAAATACAGAAAGGTTGGTGGGTATTTTCTGTGTCCATATGCAAATTTAGGCACTTTAATAGCACCTTTATGTGAAAATCTATGCACATTATGCAGTTTTGAACAATCTACTCAAGAAGAATTTTCTGCTTTTTGGCAAATGTCCCTTTCCCTTCTACATCAACCTGTCTTAATAGGCATAAACTGTAATTGTTCTTTTTAAAATGCAAGATGCTTACTTCCTCTGTTTGCTCTGTTGCTTTCTCAACAGTCAAACTGAAGCAATTTTATCATATGCTAAGCATTAAACCATCATGAACTCCCAGAAGGCAGAGATGCTCATTTGACATCACAAGGACTGAGCTCAACACAAATTCACTGGCTTACCACACCATCCCTGAAATGAGAGAAAAACTTCACCTCCCAAATGTGACAGCAATGTGATTGATTTTATGCTGGCCAAGGTGTGCCCACAGGGTACTCATAATACACTAATATTATATATAGCTTGCATAAATAAATACACTAACAATATATAGCTTGCCCGTGTGAGGAATGACACTGGTCTCTAATTCCTGTGGGAAAGGAAGACCGTATTTTACACATGCAGGCTATTGTACCATTTCTTTTGGTGCCAGATGCTAATATGTTGTACTTACAGAATAAAAGGTAACACCTGAAAAGTTTAAAACATTAAAAAATACATTTATTTGAAAGTTTAGACATAAATACTACAGCTATACTTCCTTTACCTATACCCAACGGTGTCCTAGCACTGCCTCAGCAATACCAATTTCTTTGGCTATTTCAAAGTGTGTATTTCTCACCTCTGCTAAACCATGCCACCTAGGATGATCATATGTTCTCTGATCTATGTAGAAGTATTGATCATTTAAGCAAATTTAATCCAAATTTTTGTGTATTTCTACTCCAAGCCTGCAGCAAACATCACAGATGTGTTGTTAGGGAGACAGATGATTTACCAAGATGATTTACAAAACAAAGAGTGACCACACAAAGAAATGTATGCCACGGAAGTCAGAGACATCCATCTTCACAGCTTTGTTTTTGATGGTATCTTGGTCCTGACTGCTCACAGCCTGAATGTTTTCTCTTCAGTGCAGAAAGGTGCCAAAGGTCAGATAGATCCTCAGCCAGGGTAGAGCCAATAGTAAGATCTACTGACTTACCAGAATTATACTAGTTAATACTGCTAAAGGTCTGTCTTACTGTCACTTGACTGACATAGAAAACGGAGTGGATGTTTTCCACAGCATAAAAATAATACTACCTTAGAAGTATTTTTCAGTGAAACAAAGGATAGTATGCAGTACTTCATTTTTTGTGTGAGTGTCTCTAAAGGCAAATGTTGGATCTAACCACACTGATATACAATTTTCCCTGTCATTCAGCCTCCTTTGACCAAAGCAGACTTGGAGAGGTTCTAACAAGCTCCGATGATAAGATCTAGACCAGGTCTGTATTAATCCTATGTAAATTCATTCAGACTTAATGTGAACTATATTTTGAAACCAGCTTCATAGGACAGTATTTCTTGTTTTCCATGATGTAATTTATTTTGGATGAAATAATACTAAGCCTGGAAAAAGCTCAGAAAAAGTGTAAGGGAGAAAGCCAACTGACAAGACCATTCAGGGAATTGCTTGAGTTGTTTACAAAATCTGAAACTCAAACCTAACGGAATACATAGCTAAACTTAACATTTTCTAGTATTAACATTGAGTCAGCTCTTTGTACCTTAGACTAGCAATCAGAAGAACCATGGAGAGTATACACTTACATTTTCCTTTATGTTTTTCTTCTAATATAGTTTATAAAACAAATAAAATGGGAAGCTTTCTTTTGGCAAAGAAGCTGATTAAGTGTTCCATTTAGTAACATGATGCAAAAAATGCTTTCTTCAAATAAGGACCCTGTTCCTTTTTTGACCAAATGGAACTCTGTTAGCTCTTCTGTTAATATGTGTACAAGCTGTATTGAATAAAAGGAAATAATATAATTACAGTACACTGAGGTAAGTTTTTTGCTCACTAATACCTAAAGAGTCAAACACCTTACCTGCTATCTTCTCCCAAATTTACCATCTGTTATTTCCCAGAAACCACTGCCACAATAACCACACTGTTTTAAATTCAATTTCTTTGCCTCCACAGAAGGCAGTCAAGAGCAAAAAAAACCCCAAGTTTACTGAGAGCCCAAGATACCTGTATCAACATCCATGTTATGCATATTTTCATCCTCATATGACACATTGTGGGTGCAATATCAGAGCATATAGAGCCATTTGAACACTAAACTTTATGTTGCAAAGTTACAAAAAATGCAAAATCATAAAAATACAGAAGAACAATCTAACTTTACATACAGTGTCCACCTATTTTATTGAGTCTGAAAGTATCAGCTTTATTCCAAATACATATTTGTCTAGCAGTGTTGTAACAGAGTGAGCGGGTTATCTGGTGGTGCTGAAGTCTTAAAAGCAATGGTCTAATCAGAAAAAAAAAATTCACCTTCAGGAGGTAATAAAGCTCTCTGTAAGAAATGAACAACAGGACACTCAAAAAACTCTTGTCCTATGCAGTTGAAGATGGCTGTGCCCAACTGTGCTATCCTAGCACATCAAACACTGGACTGTGAAACTTGTGCCTTGACAACAGCTCTGCATGTTGGGGGCAACTGAGTTTTCTTGTTCACTAGATCTTGAATAAAATGAGGTTATTGAGCCACTAATTCTACAAAGAGAGGCTTGAGCATATACATCAAAGTGACATGCTGGAAATGATGAGCCAGTAACACTGCAGTAACGTTGCATAAGTCTGGACATCACACAAAACCAGGCAGCTTCAACAGACAAGGTAGTGATACCACTCCAACAAANAAGGCTCTGATGATCCAATGAGTGAAAGGGGCTGTGACATGAGCCTAGTTAGTAACTATTTAGCCAAAACTTTGTAAAGAGCCTGTGCCTTGGTGTCAAACCAACCAGACAGAGACATTGGCTGAGAAACATTCAAACTTGGACACTGACCTCAGACAAACAAGAGGGTACTTCTGAGCCAAGGATTTAAAAGGGATTTATGCTTTACTTTATCACAGCAAGATAGCTGTACTTACAGAACAATACAAGAAGCCCGTATCTTGGCACCAGCCCAGCAACTGAGTAATGCTAAGTCAGTGAGCTCAGAGAGGCCATTATTTGCCCATCCAGGAATGCTCAGCAGTATCGATGTTAAGAAAACAGAGAGACCAAAGCTCTCCATCTGCATTCTAACACTGGGGATAGCATAGCATGTTAAAAATGCCCCTATATCTTTACTGACCACTGAGAAAATATATTCATGGAGGTTCAAGGTAAAAGTATCTCAGGTCAGAACAGAAGACACAGTACGTGCTTGACTTCAGGTTTACCCAAACTTCAGAGCCTTTTACTAGTAAAGAGAATGTGATTATCTTATTGAAACTTTGTTCAGGCTGAAAGTTCTCTAATTTATGTCTTTTGTGGGAACTTCCCCTCCTCATATTCCCACTTAACTCCAGCTCTTTCCTCTCTCCAGGATAAGACAACAGAACCTCTCATTAACTTGAATTAGTTGGGGGGAGAATGATTTTGTCAGTTTTCTGTATTCACTCACAATAGCATAGTAAACTGCTGACACGAATAAGGGTGGTGAGTGTACAAGTAAATCAGAAATGTTTCCCTGCTCCGTTCCCTCCTTCTGCACATACCACATTGCAGACATGCACATACACACACACACACATGTAGGTTTTCTTGCCTCTTCTTCATCCTATACTATGAATCCTGCCCTAACACAATGCAATGCACAGCAGCACCTTACACAAAGTAGTATTTATTGAGCTCCCCTTCTCTGCTTGAATTAACAAACTGAAAATCCTGCAACACTCAATTATTTTCTAATTTCCATGTAATATGTACATTCTCTGAACTGTATTTTACACAAAATTTCACTGGGTTTGGAATTAGAGAAAATAGGTACTGTGGTTAACTTCTGAGTGGCAGAAGTGAAGGTCAGCTTGGCTATGAAGTCAAAAAGCTATATAACTAGTTTACAGCTGCTGTTTTCCCTTGACTTCTACTATGTCATCTTTAAAACAGGGCATGATGTATTCTTATTTTGAGAATGTGGATTTGTAACTAAAGCCATATTTCAAAGACTTTTTTCATATGATGTTTTGGTTTGTAATTCAACAACAACAATTTAGTGTAAACAAAACAAAAAAGTGTGAGAACATAACTTAAAAGTCAGTTGGTGCTCTTTATTCTCATGGTGCTATCTGACTCAGTGTCTGGTTTTAAAAATTGATTAAATAAGTAGCAATAATCGATACATTATATTTTGATCACCTCATAATTGCATCTTCTTTGCTGTAGCAGAAAGAACTATTATTTAGTAGCAACCAATCCCAGCGGAATTAAGCCCATGTCTAACATGTAGTGTCTGAAAAAGAAAATGTTTTTGTACTCCAGACCTACCACTAAGGACACCTCCTCTGACTTAACTGATACAACACCAGGTATGGCTCTGTCAAGGTTCCCAGGAACAACTGCAGTTCAACATTTCTAGGAGAAATACAGTAGATCCCTTTAGAGGATTTACTGCAATTTTTTTTTACACATGAAAGGCTGACAATAGTTCAGAAATAGATTTACTTTTTCAAAATAAGTCTGAAGGACAGTTATTTGGTGAATGCTTTCTTTAGCCAAAGTAGCACACAGTAATTACATACTCATCTAACATTTTGTCATCCCAAAGTTCTGCATTGTCCCTCCAGTACAGCTAAGAAAAAAAAAGTCTAAGAAAAACTTTATGGTATATTTACCATGCTGACAATAAATTCCAGTGTGTCCTTTTAAAACTTAGAAGAGGATGAAATTACAGCAAGGGGGTGGCAGGAGTACTGAAAGGACAATTACTTTTTTCCCCAAGCAAAGACACATACGATATATCCAAATATGTAGGATTAGCAATAATTCCTTCAAACTGATATTGCAGTCCTTCATTCTGGGTTCATTCTTGTTAGTCCCTGCACTGCAATCAGATTGATTCCGGTCCATTATGTTCATATGATGTTGAGCTTCATAGAGGTATCAGTTCTCCCCAGACTAGGAAGTAGGTTAATTACCTCATTAAGAATTGGGCACTATATTAGTGCTCTGTTATTTTATGCAAGCACATGATTTGTAACTCATCCAAGAAGANGGGGTTATTATGTATGCTTGTGGGAGAGAGGGAGTTGCGGGAGGACTAAAAGAAAACGTTAAGGTCAAAAGTAACCAAAGTGACAGACATTTCCAAATCATTTAGACAAAAGCCCTGCCACTGTTTTCTTAGGACTCTTCTCTCATGCCATATATTGCTAGTTAGCAGCCCTGATTGTGGCAAGCATCAGAAAAGGTGGAATGTCAGCCAAGTTCTGCTCAGTGGTAAAGTCAAAAGAACCAAAATGGCATTCTTAGAAGCTAGGAAATAGCTTTGTTTGTTTATTTGTTTTAAATGTAATTAATAGCTTTTTATTTACTCCAAGAACTACAGCCAGTTACACTTCTTTAAAAGGACTGACAATTCTAAATTAATTCTCATTACAATAGTTTCTTAGCAATTAGTCTTTGTTTCTGAGGTATCTTGAAGTGCCTCAGTAAAGAAGCTCTGATATGGATAGAATTGTATTATGTCTATCTCTCTTATTATAAGAAAAAGAGAGCAAATTCAATAAGGGATATTTAACAGCTTTTACTTGGGCAAAACTGCTCCTTCCACTTGCAAGAGACTTGTTTTCTGAATATGGCTTATCGTCTTGGTTTAAAGACAATATATCTGGGCAGGAACTGAAAGAAAATGAACAGCCCACCCTAATAGAGTTATAAAATGTGAGAAGGTATAAGTGAGAAAAATAACAATTTACTAAAAGAAAATAGCAATAACTACAAAAAGATACAGGGGAAATGGTTTATCCACAAAAGAGGGATCCACCCACACATGTGGCATCCTCCACTCCTTTGGGAACAAAAGGGAAACAAAGATGGCAGAAGTCTTCCCCGCTAAACCACCCCTCATGGCACTGATGCTTCCCATTTGGCTTGGCTGAACTTGGCCTCTGCTGGCTGTGGTCCAGTGGCGGCAGTTCCCACACAGCTGGAGCGGTGGTGGCAGGTCTGGTGGCGGGTTTGACAGCAGTGACGTGGGGGGACTCCAAACCATACTTTGATTCTGGTACAGTCCCACATCTCCTTCACTTTGGTGTGGAATGGCAGCAAACCGGTGACCTGGGCAGTGGATCTACGCCCAGTGCGACAGCAGCAGGCACTCAATGGCAGTGGTGCAAGGTCTCTCTGCAGCCCCCAGCACCCATGGTCCCAGGAAGAGAGAAGGAAGAATCTGGATCCCCCTGCTTCTGGCTTCTGGAACAGCTCTTTTTTTGTGGCATTCCCTGTGCCAGCTGAGGCAGGGGAAGCTCCCTTTGGATGACATAATGGTATGAATATTCATCACTAAAGTGTGCTGGTTTTGTAACTGTAGCACTTATGCAACACCTATTAGTTTCACTCAGACAACTAGGAGTCTGATTTTGGATTTAGAGAACTGAATGACTTAATACTATTAAAACTTTAGCAGAGGAAGCACCATGTTCTTTACATGATACAAGATCAAACTCTCCAAATGATCTTAAATGCCTCTAAAATTTGCATCTGCTATTTTCTGCAGTCTTTGTAACCTGATATAGTATGTATGAAAGGCACTGAGAAACTTGGGTGGTAAAAAATTGTGTCTAAATTGAAAACAACCTTGGATCTTGACAAGCATGTGGTGTAACAACAAACACATAGAATAGATGCAGAAATACACTGTGCTTTACAAATACAAACCAGCATGAAAATTACTTAAAATACCACTTCAAAACACCGACTGAAATTGCAATCCAATTTCAATAATATGATTCAATCAATGAGATTACACCTTTGCCTGTTATAGCATACTGTTCTTGCATAATAAGAATGACAGAACAACATATGCTGTATTACACAATAAGGTCCTTCCTCCTGGGTTTTGATTCCAATACTCCTTTACACTCATTGCTACCAAGATAATGTCACACATTGATTTTTAAAATAAATCCTATGTTATCCATGCCAAAACAAAAAGACAAGTAAGAAAAAAAAAAGTTCTTTTTTATGTCTTCTGACATAAATGAAGGATCATTTGCTCTGGGAATGCATTTTGCAGCCACTCAAATCAGTGAAACAGTTGTTATTCATCACAATACTGCAAAGGCTTCACATGTGCCCTTGATTCTCTTAATTTTATATATAATTCTGATTAATTTTTTTTTCCTATGTGAATAGAAACAGGGTCAGGTTTGCATTATAAATGAGCCTTCTCCTCCTGCAGAAAAATAATGCAGACCACTTGCCTAAAATGTTTGGGTTGACTTAAAAAAATAAAACACATGTTGAATCTGTTTCATTCAAGGCACAGTGGAGCTGTAAATCCAGGGGTAAGTAAAGATAGAATAATTCAGAATTATTTTGGGTGTGGATTTTTTGTCAGATCTCATTCCAGACTCACATAGAAGATGGAATTCAGATTCTCAAATTGATAGTAATCTTGGAAAGAACTGGAAGTGGCATAGAGTGGGAGGGAAGGGTAAAGAAGGCAGAATGTGCTGTGTGTAGCAATGGGTTTGGCAAATAGAATGTTAATACCTCAGAGTTCAGGGCAATTGTTTTCTTCATTCCTCCTTTTAAGTATTCAAATGCCTCTGATCACTGGCCTTTCTTTACATCCATGACAATCCAGAAAATATTCCCATACCCACAATAGATCCTGTGGCTTTTAAAAATAGCCCTGATCAGCTCTTGAGTCTTGGCAGCAAACAGAGTTGCTGAATTCTGGACTTTTCAGTAATCCCCACTTGCTCCTGTGGCATAGAATTAACTCTTTGACACCTGGCAACAGTGAAGAAAACTGAAAAATCACTCTCATCAATTACTCACATTAGGATATAAAGAAAAGAAAGGGGTTCAGAAAGGATGTGCAGATGCTATAAAAAATAACAAAGTAAGCCAAACTTCACTGGCAGTATAGCATATAGCATATAACTACATAAGAGAGGCCACAATGACAGCATCTTTCCAATTTGTGAAGGCATCATACAGAGAGAAGCTCAGGAAGAGAAAAATGTGGATAAAAATCAGCAAAGAAACTCCTTTATTGTTTTAGTAAACAAAAATGCTTCACAGGATAAAACAATACATGGATGACATTTGAGCAGTCCCACCTATAAGAGTAAAGTTTCAATCACTACCAAATTTATAGAAGCAGCCTGAGAAAATCACTTCTCTTTTGTCTTGTTGTTGCAAACCTCCACCCATTCCATCACTGTTGCAAACTCCCATTAAAACACCTTCCTGAGTCTTCTCTAGGGAAGTTAACCTAAGAAGCTGGAGGTACTCAGACCACAACCACAGACAGCTGACATATGCTAATGCTNTATTGTAACTTTCCTGTAAATATATGTATATAGTTTTTTCCAGTTTCAGGGGTTTTTTTTCCTTCCCTCCTTTCACTGGGACTGCGCGGGTCTTGGGGAGGTTTGGCATTTTGCCAAGGTCGAACCCACGACATATATACACAATATATTTCCAGCCCAATGTATTCCACAAAAGACCAGTGAACAGTAATACTAAATAATTGGTTTATAAGCACCATTGGTGTCCTGACAGCAAAGCAGCAATCAGAGAGAGAGAGATTGTCATAACTTCTGAAGGATGTTCGGACTCATCCCCAGAACACAGATATTTAAAACATAGAATGCTCTCTAGAGAGTGCCACATACAGGATCTTGCTGCATCTGTTTATAATACAAGGTTTTCAACAAAAATAAGCTTTAAAATAGACAGAAAATACTAAATGTAAGTGATAATGCAAATGCTATAAAATATGTATATTTAATAATATAAAATACATATTTTACAAAATACATATCCCATAAAATACACTCCTGTAAAAATCTGATCAGGCAGCTTCTATTAATCATGAAGGATGACACAGCAGGACTTGTCAATGCATTAAAAACTGCTTAAAATAGGACATCCTTTATACATCTCTCAACAGTGTGCAAAACATTGTCTTTGACTGCATACACACAGACCTTGGGGAAGAAACAATTTTCAATTCTCATTACACACTGGTACTTAATACTTCTTATAATTGATTTGTGTTATGTCCTCAGGTTAATTTGCTTTTCTTTTTTTTTTTTATATAGAGCAAAGGTGGATACCTGGAATGTGTCTCTCAAGCAAACCCACCATGAAAAGCAGCAGTTTAATAATAAATACTGTAAGAAGTGTAATTTCTGCTGTGCAGCCCCTTGTACAACACAACTGTCAGAAGTGTGATTCCATGCGCCGGTGGTTACACATGTTTTAACTGAAATAAGTCTACATTATACATCTGGCTTGGGGAATTGCTCATCCGATGTTTTCCCTATACTTATTTCAGCCGAAATTCACAAGAAAAATATAACACTGTAGATGCTTGGAATGCAAAGGTAATATTCTGAAATATGTTATGCATGTATTAGCTCAGCCATGGTAGCACCTAGAAATCTTTAAATGTGAAGCCATCAGCAACCATTCAGCCAAATAGGAAAATGTGCAGTGCACCTTCAGCTGATAGGAGAATATCAGGAGAATACAAGACATATGTATCACACTCCTTAAACATCAGCAACAATGAAATGTGTGTTGAGACAACCACTCATCTACCTTTAAAAACTTCCTCTGCTCCTTTTGTTCCCTCTCCCTTCCTATCCCCACTCAGAATCTCCAGGCTCTGTTGCCTTGATTCCTTAGGCACACTAGAGTATGATACTTGCTACAGTTGTTTCAGTTCTAAGAATCCACTTCAGAAAACAGCAACAATGAGACCAAGTCACAACAGTGTGACATCTTCAGCAAGCCTATAGTTTGACATACTTCCTACCCTGAAAACCTCTTTTTCTGCTACTGCCAAAAACTACGAAAGCTAACCCATTGTCTTCTCTCCTGTAAAGCACAGCTCTTTTCAAATGCAGAATAAAATTGAGCCTACCCCATCAGCCCATCAAGAGAAGTTACTAGAATGGTATGTATTACCTACACATAGAATATGTATTTTAAGGGCAATGTACTTAACTTTTTAGTACAAAAAAGACATTTAGGCTCTAACAGCAACTAAACTGATCTGCAGCATTTCAGAGGACCCTGGAGCAGTTTCTGAAGCTCCGTTTCTTGACTGAATGTTACGGATTTAAAATCTTGGAATTTTTCTTTCATCTACCAACCCTGTGCCTCAGAGGGATCACCTCTTCTCTTTTTTTCTTTTCAACCATGGAACCAGGAAAGAGACTGCCTGCCCCATAAAAAAGAGTTCCACCTGGCCCCCCTCATGAACTGCTAACAATGGATCATTTGCAGTAGCTGTCTGGGGCACACCTGACTCCTCAGGCTACAGGGTGGGTGTTTGGGAACATCTNAATTACCATTCTGTTTGTGCCTCGAGCTGCTGGGTCACACACTTGTTCTTGTGGGTTAAAGGGACCTTTTTTCTCTGTACCCTTGTACTGATTGTGATCTTTTTTACTAAATTATAATTCTGATTTATAATCTGTTTGTGAATTGGATTCATTCCTCCTGCTGGTTTATGTTTAAATCAGCTCACTGAAGTTTCCACTGAGCAACCAGGACATTAGGAGAGAATCTTCACTTAAAAAAATTTGATCCAAAATGTAAGTGAAGTTTTAAACTCATGGATTTTTTTTTAATCAGTAAAACACTTTACAAGGAAATCACTATTTTTTTAGGAGTGATTTCTGTGTCTGCAGACCAGGCTGAAAGTTAATGAACATTTAGTATTTCTAACTACTCTAACAAAATCAAAGAGAATTTTAATTTTTAGGCTGAGGTACATTTAATCTGCTGTCATTCAAAACTCTTGAAATTATCTTTGTGTCTGATTTCTTTCAGAAAGCAATGATACATGCATAGGTTTATTCAAAAGTGAAATTATTTGTTATTGCCACATTTGATAAACTCTTCCCCAACATCCCACAGTTTTATGAAAGTGGTGGGTGGCATGGCATTCTCCTGGAGAAATCATTGTTCTTGCATCTAGCAATCTCCTTTCACTCTTGTCCTGCAATACCTGAACTTGTTGACTTCCCAAACACATTGCAATGCTTACTGTACTGAATGCATAGTTCAGCTTAGGGCTTGACATATACCAAGAGGTGTAATTTTTCATTAGCTGGCCAAAACATGGGGAAGTTAGCATATCCAGTGTCAATGAGATACAAGTCATCCAAAGGCTGTTATGAACTCCCAGTCCATCAAGTTAGACCACAGGTTTGTACCAAACCTACTGTTCCTTAGTGTAGCTGTGGAATGAAAAAGTTGCAAGCTTTATAGGTTGGATGGTATTTTTTTTTGCTTCTGATCTCATGTGTCAATGAATTTACCACTTAATTTCTATAATTTGTGAATAGTATTGTTAATTGATCACAGGGAATAATGATAAATAATGAAGCAAATGATAGTAGTAGTCAGAAAGAATTAATTCTGCTTTCAAGAACAAATTGCATATAGAAGTATAGTTAAACTCAGTCTTTTGATCCTCCCCTTGGCCTTACTTGATCTGCAATGTTTCTTTGTTCATTTCCAGACTACTGTGTCTTCAGATGAAAACAGCTCCTGCTTTAGAAAACAGCATGTAAAATATTTCATTTAAATTCTGGAACTGAGATTAACTTGGGCTGAAAAATTTAAATGGGAGAAAATAAAGCACTAGAAGATTCTTTTGTTTCTCTCTGAAATGTATTCATTTCAAAGTAAGAGGGAAAACATAATGGCTTAAGTTAGGCCTGGTCATGGATCAAAGAAGCAACACCACTTGATATCAGGATTTTGAGATATAACAGGACTTGTACTGCTTGCAACAGAATGCACCACAGAAAATTACTGTGCCTTGATATAGAGAAACCAGACAAGCAAAGTAAAGAGAATACAGAAAAGAACTTGTAGTTAGCAGGAGCAGCCAAGCAAACAAATGAGGGGTATTACACAACTAGGTACATTGCCTTCAGCCGGCGGCTGTGGCCGTGTGGGTAAAGCCGCCGCCCCTGGATCCGTGCTCCTTCTCGGAAGGACGCCGGTTCGAGCCCTGCGGGTCTCGCTCTGCCAACTTCGTCCGGGCTTGCCCCGGCCAAGGCTTAGAGTGTCCCAGGGCTAAAGGGGGTGGGGCCAGTTCCGCGCACGCTGAGCTCCACGTAATAAATCCATTCGCGCAGGCATAAAAAAAAGCATCGTCGTTCGCGACGGCTAGCCACACACACACATTGCCTTCAAGGAGATGATAAAGCAGTCACTTAGAACTTTGGGGCCTCCAGACAGAAATGAGCACTAGAGACCCTCAGTGGAGGCCCTCAGAGACCTGGTAAGGATATGTATGCATGCTAATAAGTGTTGAGAAATTCCATGAATATGTAACCGGAATGCAGGGGATGAAAATGAATAATCATGTAATGCCAACATACCAACTGTAGCGAAGATAACTCCATGTGCACTTCGGCAGAATGATTACCAGTGTACCTGGCATGCCAAGTAATGAATGCCTGTTTGCTAAAACTCACAAATTGGGTCTTAGAGGTTTCTTTTAAGTGCCAATTTCAGCCAACGTACTCACCCCACAATGCAAACATCTCCTGAAATTTGCCTAAGTCAACAACAAATCGTACTATATAAATGAAGACCTTATTTTTCTACATTAATATGTTTTTATTAAGGTAGGACCCAAGTGTATCAGTCAAATCAAATCCTGCCTGAATAATAATTAAAAAAAAAAGTATACAAACAGCATGCTAAAGCAGAAACCCAACATTTTTTCCTGAGGTGGACATACCACATAAGTATGAGAGATGGCAAAATAACACCAAACCACAACTCCATGAAATATGCAAGCAGCAAGGGGCCAGTCTTTCTGTGGAAAGCAGCACAAGATGCTAGTTGCAATTCCTAAACAGGAAATAGTGAGGTTCACCATGTTGATTAAAATAGTTTTTCAAGATAACATAATATGTGTATTGATGAAGTCTTCCTTTTTAACAATGTTTCACAAGGCTAAAGCTAGATAAAGGGCATTTAAAAGCTGTGTTTTGTCAGGGAAGATTACTTCCAGTTTAAACATAAGTAATAACCTAAACATTTTTCATTAATTTTTCATTAATTTTTTTCACAAAGGTTGTGCCACATAAATTAGTAGAGATCATTCTGGGAGAGAGACTGCAGGACACACATAGGTAACAAAGTTTTCATCACTCCACACGTGATCCAGAATCAAGTGGCACAAAATTGTGACATTAATCTTTGCTTTCCCTGACACTGTGCCAAGAACTCCATGTTTCAGCAGTTCAGGACAGACTTTACTTTCCATTTGATGGAAGAGCGCCAGCTCAGATGATAATGGCTGCACAAATAACTGATAACAAGATTATATGGGGGCACTGACAGATCTTGTGTCTTTCCTCACTCTGTTCCTTATCCAGTGATATAAGCCTGAGCCATGAAGATAAATGCAAGATAAAGATCAAAGTAAAAAGTAAAACAGAACCTAAGGCTCTCACTCATTATTTTAAAAATTCCACTGGGCACTGGAACCTGGTCCAGACTTTTGAGAGCCTTGGCTCTAGATCTAGTCTTCAGAGGAAGTCAGGACTGAGCAGAAATGTTATGCATAGCATAGCAGTAACTGCACCCTGAAAAACAGGAGAAAAAAAATCTGAAAATGCAATTTTTTTTAATAGGATGCTGGTGTGTCGTGCTGTATCCTCAAAACCAGACAATTGGCCAAACTGTGTGTTTACAGCTCAGCCAATGGAATGAGCAGCAGATAAATTCCTCACAAAATGTTTGCTTACCTTTATGTTGCTGGCTATTGCACAAATTTCTGATGGCCCATGGTTACACAAATTTCCTGACTTTAACAAACCTGTAGTATAGGATACTGTCATAAATTTTGTCTCTTTGTACCTCTCNTTGTTTTGTTGCTGTTGTTGCTATTGTTGTTGTCTTTTTTAACAACTCAGGTTTCCTGCTCATGCATAGTCTGTCAATCCTCATTCACATTTTAATGTTCTTCCCTTAGTAAAAGGAGATACTTAATCTAATTGCAGACCATATTCCTCGAAGCTTTTACCAGAAGCCTTTTCAGGCAGAGCTGCTGTGCCCGGCAAACTTGGCTTTTGAAAGTAATGGACAGTGCATTTAATGAAGTACAGTTGGTAAGTCTAGACTAAAAACACCTATCTAGCTATAACAAAGAATATTAAACCTGCATAATAAGAAAAGGCTGTAAACTGATTGAACAGGCAGATCTAAATAATTTTCTTGATAAAATATTAAGTGTACATTTTTCAACTTCATGGTTTACTTCATCTTTTATTAAATAATTATCACAGTGATTTAAAATAAAACCCAAATAAGGCCCACAAAATAAGATAAAATTGTTTGTAATAATCTTCAGTATTAGTTACATGATAACAGGTGTTTAGCTCATCTCTCTCTTATGCCTGGTGTTGTCAAATGGTTCAGTTTGAATGTCCAGTTTTAGCTCAGAGGAAAGACACAGGCAGGGGCATATCTAGTCTCCAGTTACTGGCTTTTACTGCACATAAGTTGTCACAGTCACTGTTGAAATACATTTCTTCTCCTATTGAGAAATTTTTATTTATGATGAGAATGGAAAATTAACATTAATCATGTACAAATAATATCACTATTGCTTTTGATGTAAATGCAGACATCAATCACAGTCTAGAAAGCAGTGTTGATTCTTCATGGCGATAGGGCTGCAGAAGCAGGATACTGCCAAACCCCTGTGCTGACCTGGTTTTTTCAACTCACCAACAATAATTTTGCAGCTGCTCTGCAAGCCACTGAAGTTCTAGGAGACTGGATCCATACTCACCAGAGTCCTGCCTTTTGCCACAGCCTTCATTGACTCTTTCAGCTGTTCTTGAGGTAACCTCACATTGTTCATTTGATCTTGTTGCCCTGTAAGCTGACGTATGGTGCTTCTTGCCTTTTGTTAGCTTGAGGCTTGAAGCCTCTGCAACCTGTCTTTTCCTAAATCAGGCATGTTATAGGCTGTCCTAATCCAACAGCTACTTTCTCAAATTCCCTCCATATAGATTTTTATGGTGTCTCAACTTTTCCATCTGACATGACAAGCTTCAGGGACCTTGAGTGGACCCATCCAGTTAGTTCACTTGAGTTTCTCAAACTACAAAATGGCAATGCAAAAAGTGACTACAGTGTAGGTGTGCTACATACATCTTTACCAGGCTCAGAAATATTCACATGATAAATCCCTCATCTACTGACACTTGTAAGCCTATCACAGCTATCACATGGTCACTCACTACCTGTCAGGGGTTGGTCTTATCAGTACAGCAAGATCAAAGCTGCTATTTAAAGTTTGAGCTGTGCTGCACCTATGAGCCGCTGGTTGTACTGAGGCCTTGATTCATCCCCTTGCCATGCTTGAGATGTTGATGGACCCTGTCATCAGCATCCAGCTACCTCTTGTGGCCAGATCCTGAAGAACTGTGCCTGTCAGTGCAAGCAAGACCTGTGTTGCAGTTGCCATCAGCTCCTAGTTCAGATTCCCTCATGGGAGCACTGCTTGCTGCTTTCTGACAGTGTCAATATTTATGTCTTATCACAGCACACTTCTGTGCTAATTACACACCACGGAAAGGAAGCATTTATTAGAGCCTTGAAAAATTTTTACAGCTGATATGAATTTTGTTTGCAAATCCAATATGAAATAGTAAATTAAATTAATCTACTTTCTTCAGTATATTTTTATTGCAGCCACTTCATAGCCTTTTTCTTCTTCCTCTGTAACTTTTCTGCTACAACATTAAACAGTTCAAATTTCTTTGGTCTAATTATAGAAGTCTTGCTATTCCTCCATGATTTATCATCATGTGTATCTGATACTCTTATATTTCTCTGCTTTCAGACCTTCTAATAATGCAGGGCAGAGCAGTGCACTTTCTAAACACTGATCCGACAAACACATTCAGGAAAAAAGAATGCATGGGACTGCATACGCAGAAGGTAGACAAGTACAGGTCAAGTGAAACAGCACAGAGTGAAATTAAAGAAATTTCACAAGAATGTCATAGCAAAATGCCTGTTCAGGCACAGAAAAAAAAATTGACATGTCCATCCAGATGGACCTGGACAGGCTCAAGAACTGGGTCCACAGGAATCTTGTGGTTTAACAAGAACAAGGGCAAGGTGCTGCATCTGGGTTGGGGCAACCCCAGGTATCAATACAGGCTGGGGAATAAACAGATTGAGAGCAGGCCTGCCAAGAAGGATTTGGGATGCTGGTAGATGAGAGACTGGACATGAGCCAGCAGTGTGCATTTGCAGCCCACAAATCTGATTGTATCCTGGGCTTCATCCAAAGCAGCATGGCCACCAGGTTGAGGGATGTGGTTCTGCCCCTCTGCTCTGGTGAGACCCCACCTGGAGTGCTGCATCCAGCTCTGGGGTCCCCAGCACAGAAAGGACATCAACCAATTGAAACAAGTCCAGAGGAGGCAACTAAGTTGATTAGAGGGATGGAGCACCTGTTCTACAAGGAAAGGCTGAGACAATTGGGATTGTTCAGTCTGGAGAAGAGAAGGCTTCAGGAGAAGGCTGCTACTTGCAGCCTTAAAATGACTGAAAGAAGCTACAGGTAAGATGGAGGAGACTTTCTACAAGTGTGTGCAGTGACAGGACAAGGGGGAATAGCTTCAAACTGCAAGGAGTAGGTTTAGGTTAGGTATTACTATGAGGGTGGTGAGGCACTGGAACAGGCTGCCCAGAGACACTGTGGATGCTCCATCCCTGGAAGTGTTCAAGGCCAAGATGGATATGGCTCTGATCAACCTGGTCTAGTGGGAGGCGTCCCTGGCCATAGCAGGGGGGGTTGGAGCTAGATGACCTTTAAGGTTCCCTCCAACCGCTTCCGTCAGCGCTGCCTCCGTACAATCCTAAACATCCACTGGACAGACTACGTGACTAATGTGTCTGTTCTGGAGCAGGCAGAGGTCACCAGCATTGAGGCCATGCTGCTGAGAACGCAGCTGTGCTGGGCAGGGCACGTCTCCAGGATGGAGGATCACCGCCTGCCTAAGATTGTGCTCTATGGTGAGCTTGCCAGCGGCTGCCGCAAGAGAGGAGCCCCGAAGAGGAGATACAAGGACTCCCTCAAACAACACCTCAGCCTTGGCCATATTGACCACCATCAATGGTCTACTCTGGCCTCCAATCGGGAGGCATGGAGGCACACCATCTATAACGCTGCTGCTTCCTTTGAGAGCTCACGCAGGATCAGTCTCAGTCTCAAATTAAAAAGACAATGCAGAAAGAGCCGTGCCTCGCCAATACAGCCTGTGGAGACCTTCCACTGTGCCTTTTGCGACCGGACTTGCCTATCGCGCATTGGCCTTTTTAGCCACCAGCGCACTTGTAGCAAGCATGGGTAGAGCCCTTCTCAAATCTTTGTTCGCGAAGCCCAGCCATGATGATGATGATCCTAATGTTTTGTGACACAGGAATTTACAGTTCTTTTGATGACCACATCTAATAGAGCACTACAACACTACACATTCCTTTAATGTAAGAGAGAGGCAGACAAAAAGTTACAGCTGCAGAAAAGAGAGAGGCAGGATACAAAGGAAATCATAATACGGTGACTCAGCCTGTTATTTCATTACATGAAGACAGTCCTTATTAGCACAACAAAGATACCATGGGGAGCCTGCAGAACAACTTTGTCACCCAGGATGTGATAGCATATTTGGGTTGAAAGCATGGTCAGTCCAGGGCACCTTAAAGATGCATTTTGTCTTTCTCTGTATGAATACTTCTCCTCCTTAGAGGGGTTGCAAGAAAAAGCAAAGTACAAACAAGAGGAATGAGGCAATCCATCTCCCAAATTTTTATGATTTGGTAAGTTAATAAATGCATTCCTGGTTAATTTTTTTTTCTCACATCTCCATGTATCATAAATTCTAAAGAGGATCCTGCCAATATTTATTTTAATGTTTTGCATACCTACATCAGGCTGGTACTTCTTCAACTACAGTAGGTTGAAGATCTGATTTTAAGTTTACTATCCTCTCTCTTCTTTGGGGGGATACCTGCAAATGTGTACACAGGCTATAGTTTTTCAAGCTTGGTGCTACCTGTAGCTTGGAAGGTAAACAAAGAAGAGAATCCTGGATTTTAAGCACTAAGAATGTAAAGATTGAACTGGAAGTAATCCAGTTTCTTCTGTAGCTCAGTATAAAGGCCCTCCATATAGGAGCTGTCAATTGTAGTAAATTACATATAATTGTTCATGATGAATTTGAAGTGCAGGCTAGAGTTTGTTAGAAACTCCACTGAGATCACCATACTTAAAAATTTAAGTTCAGCTTGGCTTGTGTCCAGTACTTTTCTCACTAAACTACAAACTTTCTGGAG
>VXBX01003754.1:24677-38043 GCA_013400415.1 Scytalopus superciliaris | reverse complement strand
TTTTGATGATTTATTAACTTTATTCTCAGTTTTGCAGTAGTTACTTTTCTGAAGCATTTTATCATAGAACCATGTGAAAGAAAAAGAAAGTATATAAGACAAGATCATTTTTACTTAGGGAAAATATCCAGATCAGGATAAGGGAAGATTTCTTCAAGTCCTTTCAGAGGAAAGCAGCTAGGAAAGATTTTGTGGAACAGAATACAAAGGCAACACTTCTAGAGTTATGCATTAACCTTCCTCTGCGTAACTTCATTAATGTTCATCCATATTTGGAAGCAAGTAGGCACAAGGGCTTCTCAATTTCATGAAGAAACACAGGGCAATTCTGCTTATCATCATGGTCTTGGTTTTCTAACTTTTAATTGCAGGACCAGCACAAATGCTGGGTAAAAACACTTTAAAATTACACAGCGACTGGTGTCATGAGAACTTTTCAGCATAGTCCTCAGTTTTGAGGAAGACCATACATGGTTTCAGCCCATGTGTTTAGCTTTTGCTTTAGCTGAAGTATTGCAAAAGACTCTCTTAACACAGTCCTTTGCCTAAATACCATATGTCAGCATCACTGTATCAAATTCAAGGGCAAAAGTTTGGTATGGCTACTAGCAACACTGCTGCTTGAGATGCAGTTATTATCTTGTATTATATTGCATTGTATTGTGTTGTTAGCTACATAGTACTATACTAGTATATGGGACTATAGGTGATATAATAGGAATATAATTACTGCATATGATTATATGAATTAACAGAATTTGTATACAAGGAAACATTTTTCAAAATGAAAAGTCACTCTTCCTTGCTGAGAGAACAGTGACCCGGATGAATACCTGAATTGCCAATACCTGAAGCCTTTTCTCACTGGTTATTTAGTAAGCTTTAGACTCTTCCCAAAGAACAAAACAACTGGTGCATACAAAGCATAAATGTTTTGAGCCAAGTTGCCACATAACACCTATCACAGCTTATTATTCCATATAAAATTAAAACTATGCTCAGCTCCATCACCTGAATGTTGTTTTCCTATTGTTGCACATATCTACAATCCAAGCTTTCATCTCTACCTCTTTTTCCCTCCCTTTTGTAATGTTAAAGGAGAGAACCTTGGGGGAACTGAACAGCTGAAATTCAAACACATGCACTGAAAATTACAAAAATATTTTCTGGGAATAATCAGTCAGGATTGCCAAAGGGGGTTGACTTGAAGCCAAGCTTGCTCCTGTTGGGCTACAACTTAGAATTAATGTTCACTTCATTTATCACTGCTCAGGCAAGGATGTAGGTAAAGGAAATATCATTTCAACTAATGTAATTGGGGACAAGGGAGAGAACGAATTTAGAATATTGACAGAATGGTTCTTAAATGTAACAAAATAGAATTGGAGTGGAATAAGACTCTGAGACATGCATCAATGCCAGATACTAAGCTGACCCTGAGCCCTCTAAATCACTTTGTAGTTTCAGCCTGCTGCTTGCCCAGTATGCCAAATTGAAACACTATTTGAGGAACTTCAAATTACCATCTTTGTTTTGTAGCTAATTTGAATATTATTCTTGTTTCTGTGCTTATTTTTGTCTTACAGTGCTTATTATTTTTTTCCCAATTAAGTTAAACAGTCTTGCTTGTATGCTTTTTTTTTTTTTTCATTCATTGACAGCAAGGTCATTTCTGAATAAGGGGAAAACAAGCAGGCTCTGACTTACTTTTTCATAAAACAAATTTGTAATTTTAGTACCAGATTAACCCTTGTATTGTTAAGAAGAACTATTGGAAGCCTTGAAGGTTAGCAACTACCAAAATTCAAAGTATAATGTTAATGTATTCACTTCTGTCTTTGGCTTAACTTTTGGCTTCATATTTAGCCGCTAATAGATCTTCAGATCATGTCATGTTTTCTCTGGATGTCTTCCTCTAGATTTTTTTTATAACCTCTCCCCTGAAATTTCTTGAAGGCTTCACTCTGGGCTTTTTTTTTGCTACAATTGGATTTGATTTCCTGAAATACTGCATTAAAGAAATCATAATTTCTTTTAACACCTAGAGGTTGGGTGGAAAAGTNAGCACAGCAATACTTTGGGTTTTTTTCTTTTTTTCTTTTTTTCTTTTTTTTTTCTTTTTTTTTTGCATTTTAAGATTATGATTAACTTGGCTTTCATTTCACTCATCTCTTGTTTTAAAATCTTGACAAGTAAGAATTACCATATTAATTAAAAACAGCAGTTTTCATTCATATTTCAAGGTGTTTTTCTTCAAGTCTCAGGCACAGTGAGAGATTTGATTACAGAAGCAATCCACTGAAATATCTCAAAGCAATCAGNCTTCCTCTAGATTTTTTTTATAACCTCTCCCCTGAAATTTCTTGAAGGCTTCACTCTGGGCTTTTTTTTTGCTACAATTGGATTTGATTTCCTGAAATACTGCATTAAAGAAATCATAATTTCTTTTAACACCTAGAGGTTGGGTGGAAAAGTAATTGAGAGCAGCCCTGCAGAGAAGGATTTGAGGGTGATAGTTGATGAAAAACTCAACATGAGCAAGCAGTGTAAATGTTTGCAGTCCAGAAAACCAACTGAATCCTGGGCTGCATCAAAAGCAGTGTGGCCAGCAGGTCTAAGGAAGTGATTCTGCCCTTCTACTCTGCTCTGGTGAGAGCCCACCTGAAGTACTGTGTTCAATACTGGTTCCCCCAACATAAGGACACAGAATTTTTTAGCCAATCCAGAGGAGGGCCATGAAGTTGATAAGGGGACTGGAGCACCTCCTCTACAAAGGCAGGCTGAGTAAATCAGGGCTATTCAGCCTGGAGAAGAGAAGGTTCTCAGCTAAACTCTGAGATTATCGTTAACTCATAAAGAACCAAATTCCTCTAATGTTACTATTTCCTCATGTTGATGAAACAAAAAGTTTCCAATAGAAGTGCAACTTCCTGCTGATAATCAGCACAGCAATACTTTGGGTTTTTTTCTTTTTTTCTTTTTTTCTTTTTTTTTTCTTTTTTTTTTGCATTTTAAGATTATGATTAACTTGGCTTTCATTTCACTCATCTCTTGTTTTAAAATCTTGACAAGTAAGAATTACCATATTAATTAAAAACAGCAGTTTTCATTCATATTTCAAGGTGTTTTTCTTCAAGTCTCAGGCACAGTGAGAGATTTGATTACAGAAGCAATCCACTGAAATATCTCAAAGCAATCAGAACCAGATGTAAGATGGAAGAGTTTAAAAGATTCTTACTATGACCACATCCTAGACAAAGATACAGGCATTACTGGAAGTAATATTCATGTCATTAAAGTCAAGTAAACAATTATATATGAAACCAAATGAGTAAATAACAGTTTTTATAATGTATAGTGCATTTTTTATCTCAGTAGTAAAAGAAGCAAATTCAGTTTACATGAACAGATTCATATATATATGTACATCCAAAAGTTGCTGATACATTTACTCATTGGTAGCACTAATATTCTTTACAAATTTTCCATATACATGGTTCTAAATTCTGTAAATGAAAGCAATTAAAATAGTTGGTAATCAGAGGAGAGAACAGGGAAAATCTGCATGAAAAGGAAAACAAAACACAGATTTACATTCTGTGATTGACTGAACTGCTTCTACATGGGCTCTCCCATGGAACAGTGAATCATGCAGTTCTGTGGTCTAATTGCTTACCCCTATCAAATAACAATTGAACCTGTAATTCAGTGCATTAGTATGCTACCTTATGTGCTAACCACCATAAATCCATCTATAGGATTTTAATGTAGATAAGAAAAAGATGCACTTAAAGTAACAGATGTATGGAAATTACTGGCTCACTCTTGATTCATGGTAAGTGCTACATAATATTTAAGCAGACATCCCAATTGCTTTGGAAAATTGTAAAGTTGAGTTATAAGATGCTTAAGAAACTACAGATCAGACAAATAAATATTCCGATACAACTAGCTATGCTAGACATATAGTATCTATGATGCTTTTCTCTTAAACATGTTTTACTATCCACAAACCACCTTGGGTAGAAGGGAAGTAATACCCAAAAGTTTTTCTCAAAGATTAAGTCAAACAAACTTCTCCAAAAATGCTAAACACTTTGTTCGTGTTTCATTACTTTGGCACTCTTCTGCAGTTCTTAGTTTTGGTTAGGGTGAAACCCCCCTGATGTTACAGAACAGCTATGGAATAAATGGCACTGCTCTGACACAGCCAAATATGCTGTTATACATGTGAGACAGGGTATTGCTGTGCAGACTACCAAGAGACAGATACTAGAAATGTGTCTAAACTCCTGAAAATACTCTGGTGGTACCTGTTGTGCTGGGTAAGAGTCTAAGGTGAAAAGTGTACTTGCTGTTCCATACTTATGTAATCAAAAGTCAGTTCATTCTGGAGATGGGCATCTGAGAATTTGGCTGCTTAACCAAGCTAAACCCATTGATGATAGTCAATAATAGAATGGCTGAGGTTGGAAGGGACCTTGTGAGATCAGTCAGTGCAGCCTTGCAGCCTCTGCACAAGCAGGGTCAGCTACAGCAGACTGACCAGGAATATGTCTGGTTAGGTCTGAGAATCTCCGTAGATGGAGACTCCACAGCTGGTCTGGGCAGGCTGTGCCAGTGTTCAACAACTCTCATGGGCAAAAAAAGATGTTTTCCTATGTTCAGACGGAGTTTCATGTGTTTCAGTTTGTGACCATGTGCTATCATATTGCTGTTTTCTAGACTGGATCCAGTACATACATATCTTTTTGGCACTGATGATTCCAGAAACACATCCAGCACATTGATGTGTCTCACCGGGACTGAGTACAACGAAGGACCATCTCCATTGCCCTGCTTGCAACACTCCAGTATTGATGACCAGGAGGCTGTTAGTTTTTTCTGCTGCAAGAGTGCATTGCTTGATTTAAAATGTAGAAAAAACCACAGGACTTTTTTACATGTAGCATTAACTGACTTCTTAAAATAAAAGTCAAGTCTTAAATTTTATTCCTTTGTCATCCTGCTAAAACCCTGATGCTTTGAAATCCATCAGAAAGAGAGTAGGCTCAAAATATTAGGGGTTTTTTGATGGATTTAGCTGCCAGAATGGAGCCTGTGGTGATATTTTTATTTAAATTGCTAAATTTATGGATGTTTTTCTGAAACAAAATCTTGGTGAAGTTTCTTGAAAATGAGACTTCAATCACTTGAAACTACCAATCAATCCTAACAGTGCAACAAAAACAAACAGACCTATAACATTCCTTTCAGCAACAAATTGAGATTTCTTATCTACAGCTACTGTTATTACAGACTGATCAACATATTAAGTAAGAGGCATAATTCAATCTCAGACTGAATTTTTAGGGTTGACAGAGGAATTCAACACCAGATATTAAACTCCTGGACAAAGCTGAAAGCAAACTGAACATCTCATGCCATGGCATCAGTGACAACTTCTCCACCTTTCTGTATTTGGCAACTTTTCTAATGCACAGGAAGTTTCATTGAGAGTAAACTTGTTGTGATATATTCTGTAGTTCTAAGCAGGCAGCTCACGACCCCAGAGCAAATACTTGAATCAGTGAAGAGGAGGCTTGGGGGGGGAACATCATTGCTCTCTAAAACTATCTGAAAGGAGGCTGTAGTGAGGTGGGAGTGATCTCTTCTGCCATGTCTCAAGTGAAAGGATGAGAGAAAATGGCCTTAAGTTGCACCAGGGGAGGTTCAGATCAGATACCAGATTTTTTTTTTTTTCATTGAAAGAGTAGTTAGGCATGGGAATAAGTTGCCCAGTAAGATGGTAGATTCACCATGTCTGAAAGTGTTCAAGAGGGGTCTGGATGTGACACCTGGCTATGTGGTTTAGGGGTGATTATGATGAGGCTGTGTTGACAATTGGACTAGGTAATCCTGAAGGCCTCTTTCAACCTTGATGATTCTGAGATTCTTCTGTGTACAATCTTTTATTTATGATCCCTTTAAAATAAATGCTCTTGCAGCTTCTGTCTCATGGAGTGGCTCTTGCAGACAGCACACTATACAATTCTGAAGGCTAAGCAATGCCTCTAACAAGTAAGGTTACATGGTTTACAACTTCAGAAGTTGTACTCTGCCTCAGAAGTAATCCTTCCACATGACAACACAACAGCTGAGATCAAATGCTCCTCATCAGCTAACTGTTCCTCGTGCTAAAATGGAGGCTGTTTGGCAGAATACTGCAGAGATGTATTCCATGCTTTGCAAAGTATGTATTCTGGTGATTTGCTAGACACTGCAGTTGCTAGTGACTGCACATAGTCAATTTGCTGTGATCATTGCTATCCTTTGGAATAAGTGGTGTATAATTGGATTTAACAGCACCATTTTGGTTTTTACTGCATTATTTTATTTTGGGATATTAAATGGTGACATTGCAAAGACTCATTAAAAAATTAACAGAATAAAGGTGCATTTTTGAATTGAATTAAGGCAGTCATTTTATTGACTTGAGACAAAATCGAATTATTGTGTGTGTGAATCAGTGAGGAACAGATTGGTCGTACATACATGCATATGAAGACGATAGCAGTTTGCATAAGCATATAATATATAACTTCTGGGTTGCTCTAGAGGAATTGTTCTTTGCATTCAGCTCCTGAATTTACAGCAGCTGCCAAGCACTTTTAAGCCTCCCAGCTCAGTTCCAACACAGAAAAAATTCCACAGTACTGGCAAATCAGATTTCACAACAATATTTTTTTTTGGCTGCTTGCCAACAACTTATAAAAAATATAATTAGAAGAAAGACTATTGCAATTTGATGCTACTATACATTCTCATTCTGTCTAGGCAACTAATATAATAAAAGTGTTATAAGATATGAAATATTTAATCTTATTTTCATTTCAGTTCAACTGTTGAATTGCTGAAGGCTCCAGGTGATACAGCAGCTACTGGCACTCAACTGCTTTAGCACAAACCCATATGATTTACTACTGTTTAGCAGCATATTTCGTATAACTAATGGATTCAGATGTTCTGTAAAGGAAGCTGGTTTAGTCACAAACCTGTTATGCAGGATAGATACAGACATTCTGCAGTTAATTTTGCCTTTGATTTCCTTCTTCCTCCACCTATTCCGGCTGTGAGACCCTGTGGTTACCAATTCAAAATGTGTCTATAATAAGTTTTTAATTCTATTTCTCATGAAAGCTGTAGCTGATAATAAACAATTTCACAGCATGGTTAATATTGCAAGGGACTTTTGGAAGTAATTTTGTCCAATCTTTCTGTTCAAGCAGGATCACCTAGAGCTGGTTCCTCCAAGGATGGAGACACATACTCTCCCTAGGCAACCTCTTCCAGTGCTCAGTCACTCTTGCAGTGAAAAAATACTTCCTGATGCTCAGACAGAGACTCTTTTGTTTTAACTTGTGCCCACTGCCTCTGTTTCTGTCAGTGGACACCACTGAAAAGAGAATGTCTCTGTTCTTGTTGCACTCTCCCTTCAGGTATTATATACATTGGTAAGATGCTCTGGAGCCCATTTTTCTCCAGTCTGAGCAGTCACAGCTCTCTCAGCCATTCCTCATAGGAATCATAGAATCATTGTAACATTTAGGTTGGAAAAGACCTTTAAGATGAGTTCAACCATTAACTTAACACTGCCAAATCTACCACCTATGTGCCACATCTACATGGCTTTCAAATACCTCCTATATAATGACTCAACCACTTCCTTGGGCAGCCTCTACCAATGCGTCACAACCCTCTCAGTGAAGAAATTTTCCTTAATATCCAGTCTAAACTTCTGCAGGCACAACTTGAAGCCATTTGCTCTTGTCCTGTTACTTATGACATGGGAGAAGAGGCCAATCTCCACCTCATTACAAACTCTTGTCAAGTAGTTCTGGAAAGCAATAAGAACTTGTGCCCCAGACCCTTTACCAGCTTTATTGCCCTTCTCTGGAAGGGCTGGACATGCTCCAGCACTTCAATGTGATTCTTGCTGTGAGAGGCCCAGAACTGAACACAGAATTCAATGTGAGGTCTTACCAGTCCCAAGAACATGAGGAGGGTCGCTGCCCTTGTGCTTCTGGCCACACTATTTCTGATACAGGCCAGGACGCCATTGGCCTTCTTGGCCACCTGGGCACACTGTTATCTCATGTTTAGTCAGCTGTCAAACAGCATTCCTGGGTTCTTTTCTGCCAGGGGGTTTTCCAGGCATTCTGCCCCAAGCCTGTATGAACATCATACAATGACAGATAAATTGTACTCCTCATGCTTTATGTTATGTATTATCTAGATTATGCATATAGAAAGGGGTATTAGCACTTGATGTATTTTGGTAGCTGGAGTCTACTGACTTTTACTATGAGACACATAGATACAGCCCAATACTCTCCTAACTACTCTATTAATAGCTGCAATTTGAGAAAACATGCAGCAACTACTGTGACTTAACTATGCTTTTTGTCCTGGCACTGGCAAAATTACTTCACGTGCAACCATGTGTAAAGATCCAATTCTAACAGCTGAAGGGGTATGGAGACTGAGCTGTGAACTACAGCAGAGAGAAGTGCAACTGAAAGTAGGTCTGATGGCTGCTTCAAGGCTAGTTGCAAAATAGTTTATACTGATCTTGTTCTAAGGTCGATGAAAAGTATTGTTTTAGCTTTAACATACCATGAAGAATCATAATTATAATAGTCAAAAAAAGTCTATGGTGTTTTTTACAGCCTTTCTTTGCAGGCATGAAGCAGATGGTGAAAACAATTACATTACTGCTAGTCTTGAAATACTGTGTAGAGCAAGTGTATTTTCCTAGTTTCCTTCCTGGCTTCAGTGTTCCATATTTTCAGATATGCATATATCTCTATATTTCTTAAAACTTTATTCTGTGGTTCTGGATGTGAAATCCTCATTTAAAGATACATGATTTTTAAAAAGGGGGCAGCTGGGCACATTTCAGGCAAATAATGGCAGAATTGAATGTATCTCACTGTGTGTCCTTGCTGGTAGCTTGTTAACATTGTCATTTACCAAGAACTTACCAAGAAGCATAGAATGTTACAGCCCTTTAATAACACAGCTCCTCTCTTCCATCACAGTAGATGTTCCATCACAGGAGAGGCCTTTGCTCTTTCATATTAAAATATGAAAAGGAAAAATTTCATCTCTATTAAAATATATGCAGTGTTGCCATAAACACAATCTACAAGCAAACACATAAAGCAAATAGTTATTAGAATTTCTGGGAACTTGCAGAAATTATTATTCTGCTGTAAGTAAGGGCACCTCCTTCTCCCATCAACAGATGTATCTCCACTGCTTGCAAGAGGAATTGTAAATACACAATAAGGAGGGAACAGACCTAAACAGTACTGTGCTCCATTACTGTTGTTGAGATGTCTCACCGTTTTGCTGGCAGAACTGGATATCTGACATTGGTTCACAAGTGCATTAAAGTTATGCTATTATTTCACTTATGTCCAAATTTATCTGTATTGAAGTTAAGTAAATATACTTTTCTTGCTTCACATCTAAAGCCGGTGATAGTCATGCTTACATTAGAAGATTTTAAAGTGGTTTTCATTTTCATTTCATCATTCAATGTTCAATACAGTAGAAGTCACATTGCCAAATTATTTCTGTTTAACATTTTACAGCACTGTTTAGAATAAAAAAAAATAAAAGTAGATGATGTAACTCTATATACACAGAAAATTCAATGAAACAAACAAATTAAACAAAATGAAATTATATAATATAATTCCAGGATTCTGTTGCCTTCACAACCCACAAAAATCATGTTCCAACTGTTTATGCAGGCACTGGGACATTGATATGAAATTCCTGATTCACAATGCAAAGACTTGTATTTTATTCAGACCATGAAATGTACCATCCAGGATTTATTATGCTCAACTGAAGCTACAATTCTCGTGCCTTTGTCTCAATTTTTTTACTTTTCCAAATACTGGATTTGTTAAAAGTATGTTTACATCTCACCTATTATGAGATAAATTTTAGTCACGTCCAAGTAGTTCTCAATCATTTATCTTTCCAGAAGCAAAATTAAATAGGTGAAGAGGATAATTTTTAGGATCACAATTACAAGGTCCTCCTGAATCCTGAAGCCAAATTATTTAACTGTGTCATAAACCTGGCAGTGGTGAGTACAGCATGGTTTATAGTGTAGGCATGACTAGAAATTTTCTCTGTTGTGCTGGGTTTTTTAGCTAATATCACCACTACTCTGACAGTCCTGTGTTGTTGCTGAGAATGAACACTCCATTCTGAATTTCCCTCTCAAAGTCAAACTCAACGCAGGGATAAGAAGGATCAAACTGGAGGCTTACCAAGACCATTCTTTAAACCAAGCCTGTTGAACAATGCCATTCTATTCTAATTTCTCATCCTTAATCTATTTTTCTGCTCCTCATGATAATTCAAGTTCACACTATTAGATTTAAATATTAAGAGATCTCTTCATGATGTGTGTGACCTGATTTTATACCTGTATGGTAAAAGAAGGAGCAGCAAGGAAGCAGCACATGAGGAAGTAAATTTTCTTCCACCTCTCCTGTTCCATTGCTCTTCTGTATGTTTATATTGCTTTCTCCAGTGGTAGGAAATGCTAGAAATCTCCAATTTCCTGCTAGCCAACAGTTCTTCCTTCAGGGTTGAACTAAGATTAGCAGTGACTTGCTGTATATTCAGCATAGTGGAATTTGCTCAATAGAGAAGAAAATAGTAATATTTAATAAAATATGAAAAAACAAGCTCATACTTTGTTTACAAAGTGGCAGGCAGCTCATATATGTAGGTAATAAGTGAATGTTCGTGATTTGGAGAGTGAAGAAGCAAAAGACTTGAATGAATTTGGAAGCAAGAAAAATGTATTTTATCATAGAAATTGCAGTGTTCTGGACAGTGGACAATTGCTGATCATCATACAGATTTCAAATGGAAAGATAGAAATAATTACAGAAAATGACAGACATAAAGTATTTTGCAAACTTTCCTTTTTAATTTACTGTGTATTCA
Organism: Scytalopus superciliaris; assembly: GCA_013400415.1. NCBI lineage: Eukaryota > Metazoa > Chordata > Aves > Passeriformes > Rhinocryptidae > Scytalopus > Scytalopus superciliaris. Next base: position 27,024 of record VXBX01003754.1, on the reverse strand, counting down.
ATGCTACTTGGCTTCTTAAAAATTTACTGAAAAGTTTTTGGGGCCTGCTCAGCCATCCAGAACAGCTGAGGAGCCATTGGAAAACAAGTCTTTCCCCTGCATGTACGCTCCACAAGATGAGGAAATACTGAACAGATGAAGTGTGGAAAGGAAACTATTTTGATGATGGCAATTATTTATGATGTCTGTGACTCTGTCAGACACTCAAATACCACTACAATGGGCAGTAAGTGGTTTAGAACAGCAGAAGTGTGAGGGGAGCATATTGGGCTGCTCTTGGGATTTCTCAGGTAGGGTTTGTGAGTTAGAAATTAAGAAAAATCAGAAGAAAAGAGAAAACAAAATTTTTACAGTCTTAGGAAAAGGAGACTTCCTTCACAGATACAGCAATATTTTCCAAAGAGCTGGTTCAAATAATATTACCCTTATAAATTCTCATAATTTAGCCCTAAATTTACTACATAGCTACAGAAGCAAGAATTTCCCATTCTCTCTTTTCCTTCATGCTCTCAGTATAGCAATCTGCCCTTTTCTCAGTTACCCAGGGAACAGTAAAACACAAAATAAGGGAAAAAACGTGAACACAATCAAGAGCTTGGACAAATGGTACCACATTCAAGCCATTTGTCTTACCCTATAAACTAGTGTACAAGAGAAAATATACAAAAGGAAAAACAGAGTTAAGACATTCTGGATTTCTTCATCTACTGATGTTGTGAAACATTTTTAGCACCTTATACTGTATGCTTGTGTTGAACTTGGTGATTAAATATGGGGTTAGGAAATTTAAAGCTGCTATGAAATTTAACGGCAAAATGAGTCTCATGAATAAAATGCACAGGCTATACCATTGTGAATAAGCATAAAACGAAACATGTACTCTATTAATCTCACCTCTTCTGTAACAGTAGGGGGTACTTTACCAAAAAGTGCCTCACAGCATGAGCAAGCAATTACTTCTTACGCAATAAATACCCTCTCATTACAAACATAATATAGCTCTCCTGCTGGAGATTACTGCTTTAACCCTAGTGCTAACAAAGAAAATAATTTTTGTACAAACCAAACCAAACCAAAAAATTTGCATTAATTTGTAGTTTTTTCATTTAATCATTAACTCCACAGTAACTCTTAGGTGCTAGCTTACTATGATGTCTTGGTTCGAATAAATCTTGTAATTTTTTCTTTATTTTTAAATTGATACAGGTGTCAATTCCATTACACAAAATACCTAGCTAAGTACAAACCCACTGTTTTCAGCCTCAAGGTACTAGTACTCTAGCCTCTGTCTACGCTTCTAGGTCTCATAAACAAATTACCACAGTACACCAGATATATGCTCATTTGAGCTGAATTGCACTTTACAGGGCTTTTAGAATAGCTTACTCCAAAATCAAATTCCTAAGTAACAAAGATGCACAGGCTAGTAGAGTTCTTTGTACACAATGCCACATGTCTAATTCTTAACCAGTTTGAGATATAAAGTCATATTGATACTATTTTGAGTTTATTTACACAAAACCCAACAATGACTGTTTCAAGGAAGGACTGTTTCACAAAATTACATTTTATTGCAACTCACTTAGCTGTGACTTGATTCCCAAGTCTTCAAAAGGGCATTTATTTATATTATCCTGTGGTAAATTGTCAAGGCAATATTCAATACTGTTAACTTACGAAAGAGTCATCCTAAGCCTTTTAGTTTCTTAGTTAAGATGACAAAGAGCAGAGTAAAAAGTGGATGAAAATTAAGATGTGGAAGACTATTGGTAACCAGCTGCACATTAAACTTTAAAGACACATGGAGAATTATATTTTTGTAAATCTGGTTTATGAAGAAGATAGCATATATACAGGAGGGATGTTCTTTCCATGTTTCATACATTCTTATGCAGAAAAGGAGTGATCATTTCCCATCACTCTATTAAAAAAGAATTGCATTTTTCAAATTCTTGACAGTACCAGATTCCATTTTCAAGCAAATTCTCATGTCTTCTCCTTCAGCTAGGTGAAAGCACAGAGGATTCCCTGTTACTATGTTAGACATAGATAATTTACAGGAGTAACCTGAGTGCACGTACACTTAAAGCACGGGGTTGAGAAGTCTGACACTGGCGTTCTGTTCCCTCTTCCTCTGCATGCAGCCTTTGATAAATCACTTATTTCACTTTGCCACAATATTCATCTTTATGGAAAGTCAACAGTACCACAGCACTGCCTCTTGGGCAGGGCACTGTAAAGTATCAAATGCTTTGTCAATCAATACCACAGAAGTGTCAGTGAAGAAAACTTTCATGAAGCATTTGGCCAAACTTGCTACATCAGGAATATGCAGAGGTAGTTTAAA
>VXBX01003754.1:2936-22443 GCA_013400415.1 Scytalopus superciliaris | reverse complement strand
AACCCCAAGACAAAAAAAAAAAAAAAAAAAAAAAAAAAAAAGCTGATGATATGTTTCGTGTGGTTTGCCCAGACCTGTTACAGAAACTTTCCTGGCTGGAGAAATTACCTGCAAAGACCTAGAAATCCCTTTTAATTTTTCTCCATTATTTTATATTCCGCTTACTAAACATCTAGATTTCCATTTTTACGATAACTGTTCCAGAGTTTCTCAGTATTAAAAGAAACAGAAATACAGATAAATGGTCAAAATCCCCATCAACCTTGTCACTCAGCTTCTCTCACTATTGGACAAAACCTGATTCTGGCTTCTCTTGCACTAATTTTACATCAGTTTTTTGACAGTTTACTTCACAGTTCATCCCACATGAGCAAAATCACACTTGGGCCTCATGTCTGTACATTGCTGCTTGCTTCAGAACGTATTTTGAGTAAGAGAAGCATGTTATTTCTTGTTCATGATAAGGGTGTGCTCATTAATGTAATTCAAATAAAGGATTTTTATTATTATGACTTATTCATTTCAGGATTTTATGCTCATAAGTATTCTATTATAGTATTTAAACTAAAAATTTTGTTAGAGCGAAGGGAGATGTCTCAGGTTTTAATTTTTGTGATATGAACTTTACAGACTTGTCCACTGTGGAAATAAATTTATCAAACAAGATTAAAAATGAAATCTTGACACACAGATCAGGTAATGGCCAAAGTTACTGAATTTCATCTGTTCAAGCACAGGCACTAAACCACTTGGTGCTTTTTATAAAGGAATGCTTTACTGGAATGGTGCCACATCTTTCTTCATCCCTGTGAATTAAAATTGCCCTGTGACCATATGTGATCTGTTTTTCCCTCTCACTTCCCCCCTTTTTTTGCTTCCTCCTGCATTTTTCCATCCTGCAATACTTACATCTCTGTAGGCCAGCATTACTAATTCTATTGTTAAAAAACCAAAAAACAAAACAAAACCCCCAAACAAACAAAAACAGGATAAAGAGAAATATCAAGAAGGGCAAAATACCGTGCACTGGAGAATCAATGTGTGTTGATTCAAAATGAACTGGGAAAAAAAGGGTTCAGTATGAATGCTACCAAATTCAAGGCCAAGGCAGAGTGGGGAGATGAAAATTACCTGTTTGTGCTCAATGGACCTGGTTGTGTCCACTTTGTTTAAACGCTTCATAACCTGATCTTCCTCCAGCGAGCGTAAATATTCCTTTCTCTGAAATTTCAATGAGTATCAGGTCCTGGGGTGTTCACCTACAGTGGTGTAAGCAGATCTGTACAAGGCATTGAACACCTTGACCTCCTCATGGACCCACCAGGACTTCTGTCCTACTCTGCACCACGTCCTATTTTAATTAGTCTTCCTTCTGCAATTGAAGAATCCTTTCTTACTGTTGTTCACCTGTCTCACTAGATCCAACTCCATATGGGAATCAGTTTTCCTAACCACATTCCTGCATGCCCAGGTGGTGTCCCTATATCCTCCCTAGGTCATCTATGCCTGCTTCTTCCATTTTCTTTCCTTTATATTAATAACATATTTATGCAAACAAACCACATCCTTGCTAGCATGTAGCACTCGTAATTCATTGTCCTAAGGAATCGTGTTCAGGTTAACAACAAATGTAAGGGTCAAATGCATGAAGGTAACCCCAAAATACCAGTGGAAGGGTTTAGGAGAATTTATTTCCAAAGTCAAGAACACTTAACATCTCATCACAAATCTGCACCAGACCTAGAAAAATTACACACTCCCTGTTTTTCTCAGGGCTTTTATCGTCCCTGGCCCTGCTGCTGTGGGGGCCTTCAGACATGTCTGCAAGAACTCATCTCCTCTTGTACCAGGGAGTCAGCTCCCCTGGAATTGAGGGGGAGCAAACATCTCAAATTGTCTCTGGGAAAGATGCCTCATTTCAGGCAGGAAAGCTTTCTTATGTGAAAAACCCCAATCTCCTCATAGTATAATCTTCCAGAAGGTTCTTCTATACCTACACCAAACAAATTTTATGCTGTTGTTGTTCCTGCTGATCTTGCTGTGTCACTAGAAAAAGACTCAACTATTCTCCATACAATTCATCAAAATACACTGAATTAATTGGTCACCAGAAATGTAATTTTATTTGTAGCTGCTGATTTAAAACTGTTTAGAAGATGACATGCATTTTAATAAGCCTTCTTTTTAGCACTTATTTTCTCCAGTAAGTTTTCTATGTCCAAAAGAAGTTTCAGTTCAAGAAGGGGCACATTTTTTATCCATGCTTACCATTTGAACACTGTGTTTTGGTGATAATTGCTTAAATAGTTTGTTGAATCACTTTGACAAAATTCTGGGGAAGACATAGCTATAGCTTTTAATAACTCCATTAACTTCCTTGGTGTGCAAAGCTGAGAAGTAGCATCCAGAAGAGCAGTAAGTTTAAGCAATGTCTCTGCAAGTTGCAAAAGGATTCAACGAATCACGCAGACCATGTGAAAATAGAATGAGGTAAATACATAGTTCAATTGCATAATGAAAGATTAAGAAACAGAGGAAATTATCTCTCGGTGGAGTTTCCTAATTTGGTTTGCAGTAAAAATTCAGTTTATTTCAAGTTCTGGAAAAGGTTTAGACGGCCTGAGTTTTGAAAGAAGCCCAGCTCAGATTTTCAGAGCCTTGTCTATAAACATTGAGAAGCTGACTGGCAATAAACTGCATGGCTGAAGATGAAAATTGCACTCCCATTATTCAATAATCATATACACTAAAACAAAGTAACATAACAGTCTCAAAAATTTTCTATCAACATCTAAAATATATCAAATTTTCATCACAATTCCTAGTTTTGAAACTGACTGCCAATCAAATTAATTAATGACAGTCTACTCACAGTTCTACTTATCATGCTCTAGTCCATCACTCAATGTTTGCCTTTATGTATACCCATTAGAGTTGAACAAGCTAACACAGCACTGGGATAACAGCCAACCCTTATCCTCATAGCATGCTACAATATTATTTAGCTTGTTTCATTTGACTACCATTTCCTACATAGAATGAGCAGCTAGATGATCCTGTTTTATACACACTTTCCCAATAAATCAAATGTTATACAGTCCTCATAAACTTTCTGCCCTAATGTGTGGGTCTCAAACAAATATAAGTTGTCAGGTTTGCCCGACACTTGCATGCACTAAATCAAGGCAAGGAAGAATTCCAAAGGAGAGACTTCATGCAGAATACTCTGTCAAGATAATGCATACCCAGGCTTTCCCTCCTAATATAATCAATGAACACTGCCAGTCATTCACTCTGATAACTGCAGAAATCTTGGCTTAGGGAAGACCATGCTGCTTCTCTCTCTCCCCATCTTTGTTTCTGGTCAGGCCACTCTCTCAAAAGAAGGAAAAATGAATTTCCAATGGTGCCAGGACATGAATAGAGGTATTGTTCTCACAGGGGCCTGAATACCTCTGAAATACATCAGCAAATTAGCTTGTCATTTTTTTCTGCTTCCTCCTTAAAGTGTTTTGAAATGACTAATACATTACCAAGAAGCGGCCTCTTACATCTCATGCAGACTAATTCCCCAGAGCTCCCATTATGTCGGCAACCTAAAATGATCAGTTAACAGAGCACGTTAGAAGCACTGAGGAGGTGAATATAACACTGAGAGAAGGGAAAGCAGTATTCTGTGGCTTGCCTCCCTCTCTTTTAGTAGCATGTCAAACACAATTATGCTCCTGTCATCTGCACCTACAAGACAGGATTTTGGTTATGATATCTTGTCTGGCATGTAGCTGCTGTTGACAGGCCCCTCTGACCCTGTTCCAAGGAGTCTGACTCTACAGATGACAGCATCCTGGCCTAGATGCAAGAATGAACCTTCCTAGGCAAAGAAAAAGACTTTACCAAGGGAAGAGGATAAAATTCTAGAGAAAGGCAGATCACCTTGTGTTCTCATTGTTTCTCAACAAGTAGTTGCAAGAGACTTGACTTGGCACATTGCATGTGAACTGTCGAGAAAATGTCTGCTGCCTGTGGACCAGAGCATGCCTTGAGGCACCAAGATGGACTGCCTTGTGCTACGCGCACCTTCCTACCCAGGAAAGCAGCTCTGTGAAACCCACATGAGATGCCAGGCAATGGATAGGCCTTCCCAGGAGCATGAGCAGATCATAGCACTGAAGCTGAAAACATGATTTATATTACTCAGGGATGGTGGAAGGAAAGATATTAACAGAGATCTGTCATTATTCAAAGAAAATTATTCATCTCTCTATCTTTCTCAGCTTTGAGACTGAAGAAAAGACTGAAAAAGATGCACTAAAATTTTAAAATCTTTTGTGCCTTCTGAAAAATAATATTAAAATATTACTACATCTACACTGAAACAATACATAACACTGTTTCTCCAGTGCCCTGCTACAGTTGCAAGTGGTTTTTTAATTATGAACAACATTCATTCAGATGGGTAGAGAACTCCAGTGACTTCAGAAATGTATTTTCAGCCTTGAATATTTGGTTTTAAGGTTGGAGAGTAAATTTGGTTTCTAAGCAGGAATCCCTCTGGGATTAAAAAGATTGAGATTTTGCAATACACTTAAGCATGGAAAAACCTTGCTTTTAAAATTCCCTGAGGTGTTCCTTGCTTTCACCAATAGCATGTGCACAGCAGTATAAGTTTTATTGACTCTACAAACCTAAGCATTTGAGACCTCTAATGATCAATGACAGGGAAGAGCTGCCTTCCAGAGGATGCACTTGAAACTTTGTTCAGTAGTCTGCCAGTTTACAGCACACCATAAACTCAGGAAAACTGAAGTCCCGCAGGAATTGCTCAGACCTAAAATTACCCACAAGGTACTGAAAACACACCTGATGGAAGGCTTTCATGAGAGCTACATTCAAAATTCTTACAAGTCACCTCAGATCAACACATGAGAGACTGAGGAGCAGTTGGGACATCAGATATCATGAAGTTCATTCTGCATGAGAACAGAAGCATGTGCTGAGCTAACGTTTCGAGTTCATCAGAGTTAGATAGGTCTCCCTAGAGAAGCTATTAACAGTAACTCCTGGCAGTTAGTCAACCACATAAAGTATTGGGACAGATTTTCTTTGGCAGGTTTCTCATTCAAGAGTATAAAATACCAAAAATAAACATTACAGAGAGACACATGATGGCACAGCACAATTTCAGAAAGTTCACAAGAACTCCCAAGAGCCAAATCATGAGCTGATTGTACAGGTTACCCCAAAGAAGCAACAATCAAACTTTTATGCACTGCTATCACCTGTTCTTTAAAAGAACATGTTATGCAGGAAAATAATTCAGGGATAGTTTAGAATTTATCAAATAAGAAGGAATCATATTACCTTGCTTATTGATTTGGTTTTAATAGCAAATTTGTTACTCAATAGACTTGAAATACAAGAATTCGAACTCCTTCTTAACAGAACTTTAAGTAATACTTTAATATGCAAATTTTGCAATTCTAAAGGTAATTTAGGTTAACTCAATCCACCTATTACAAGGGTAAATCTCATATTACAATTTCAAGAAGGAAAGTATTTCTCTGGTCATTTTGACATATTACCATGTCTTTGACCTTGGGAATCTGACATCCTTAGCATTCTCATGAGAAAAAAATAATAAATATTATTAGAGTACTCAGGAAGACTGATTAACCTGCCTGTGCTGGTTTAAAGGTAAACTGGCGGGAGAAATGAACCCAACCAACTCCAGAGACATTACAATTCACTAAAAGGATTACAATAAATACAATGATACAGAGAAAAATTTGTTTAACCCACTAACAACAGATGTATAACCCAGCACCCTGGGACATGAACAGAATGGAGTTCATCAGCCCCTCTGCTGAGCACCACATGGTTCCCCTGAGTGTAAAGCAAAGGGAAAGAAAGGAAAACCTGTTAGTGAGGATGATGGTTGCAGTCTTGTTGAGAGTGGCAGTTGCAGTCCTATTGAGGTTCTGGTCCTCCTCTGGATCCCACGAGTGATAGCAGAAGTCCCCAAACTCAAAGATTACATATGCTCAGTTTCAGATGGGAATGCCCAGTACCTCCCCCCAAGGTAGGGAGTTTCACAATGTGTGATTTAACTCTGTGAGTCCTGGGATATTTTTGGAATCATTGATAGTGTAGGTCGTTGCAACTGCCTATTGTGCCAGTCCCTAATGGCCCATTAGTAGATACGACCCCTCAGGCTGGGTATGAAGGTGCTGATGCCTCCCTGGAGGGAAGTTATCACATCTGAGTCATTGATGTGAAGACACGAACACTCCCATGCCTTGCAGGGTTTTTTAACAGCCAGCTTGTAGCCTGAGGGGTCAGGTGTGCCCTGGGCAGCTGCTGCAAATGATTCATTGTTAGTAGTTCATCAGAAATGACACAGAGGGTGTAGAATACACAGCTTTGCTTACACTCACACAGTGATAAACTGGTCCCAGCCACTATAACTAGGACAATGCCTCATCACAGATTCAGTAGCCAAACACACATAATTGAATTACAAACCCTATGTGAAGGGCAAAGACTCATTAGAAGTCTTTGAAATTACCTTGTAAGGAAGCACAGAAAACCTGAGAGCCAGGAAAACACATGAGCTGAGTCTTGGAAGGCAGAGGACAGAGCTTCCAGTCAAGCTGGAAACTAGAGAAGAAAACTCAAAAACAGAGGAAAATTCATATTGTCTTTGTTCCAGATCCTAAAGTTAAAAAGAATTTTTCTTTTTAAAACACCAATTCAGCCATATAAAAAACTAGGAAAGTTTAAGAGTAAATCAGTAAATCAAACAATTTTCTCAAATAGACAGTATATAAAACTGACTAGAGAAGTGTTATAAACTTTCTCTAAAAGGAAGGTAACTGATACAACTAAGCCCTTTAGCTCTTTGAAATAGTCTTTCCTTAATAACAGTAAATATAGCAGTAAATCCTTTATCTTATTTTCTGTCAGTTCAAGGCTTTTTTTCTCCTTTGAGAATAAGCAAATATTATGTGACACCATTAATCAAAGTGAGATCTGTATGTTCAAAGTAAAATTTCTTCTATAGTTTTAACTCTTCACTATAAAATAACACTATGCTGTAATAGCATCATTAATTTTTTTCTGATCTCAACATTCTTAACTTATTAATATTTTCAAAGTGCTGTTAGCATTAACAGCAGTATTATCCTTAACCAAGTCATTTACAACCTTCATAGCTTAGGTCATTGATACAGGAAAAGTATTTAGCTTAGAATAAACCAGCCAGTTCCTTGCCCAAAAGGAAACACAAAATGAATAATGACTTTTTATACATACATGTAAAATTAATTTGATAACTTCCAGCTCACTTAGACAATTCATAATGGTTACTCTCTATAGATTAGGTGGGCTAAAGTTACTTTGAAGTAGAGCTATGCATTACCACATTTCTCTGCCATGTTTTAAGGAATTACTGGTAAGCATACTGCATCCCAGCTTTGTATCTCTTCCTCTCTCTCTCTGGTTGCTGCCTTTTTTCTTTTTATGTTCACTGCTAGATTGATAGCATTCCTAGTCACAGACTGATCTTCATCCATTTCTCTTCTTTTAAATTATTCAGTGCTGATAAAAGTGCAGACCTTCCTATCTTGATATTGAACCTCTCTGTATTCTCTAATGGTGAAACAAATTGCATGTAATGTTTCATATCAACACACCGTGTGAACTTCTTCTTGGCCCCTTAAATAGTCTTTCCTTCTATGTCTATTGAGTGTCTCTGTAAGTTTTTATTTATCATGGTAGTTTTTTACAAGAGCACATGGTATATATGGGAATATCTAGATACTGTAGGTGAACATTTTCTAATTGTTAGAATAAGAAAGGCACTTGTAATGAAATAAATTAAACTAGACCCAAATTACAGAAAATATCCAAGACTCCTGCTCATACTCAGATTTTTTGCCAGAGTCCATTGAAATCAACAACGAATGATAATGATAATGATAATGAACCAGGACACTCTTTGATATTACTCAAATGTGTAACACTTAGTCTGAGAAAAAGTCTATTCCCTTTTCTTCAACATAGAAATATGTGAGGAAAAAATGCCTCAACCAACAAACCAAGCCTAAACAGCAAACAGCAGTTACATAAGCATTCAAAAGAGGAACACAACTAAATTACTATGATTAACATAATATACAACTATTTTAAATTATTTTTTCAATTCCTAAGATAACCACAGGATTTGGGATGATTGGAAGAGATTTCATGTCTTGTCCTACAACCAGACTTGCTAAAGTGAAATAGTTTCGCAGTAGTACAAGAAGCTGTGTTGATTGATTGTCATTCCTCCTGCTGTAGCCTTTTGAATATCTCTGTCTTGAAAATAAAGATCACTTTAGTAAACATATTTGGAGTTAAACTAGAGTAGGCTACTTGTGTGGATATCTAATGAGCTATATGAGACCAGAATGTATCTGTCTGTTGTGGACTGCTGCTGTTTAACAGAAATGTCTCATTGCAGTCTGATTGACAATTTATTTCAAGCAGTGCAGAAAACCTGAAGAGAAAATTAAGACCAACTCCATTCTCACCTGACAGCAAGTATTTTCTACCTGTTGTGTGAGAAGATGATTTAGCTTTTACAATTCTGAACAGACATTTAACTGACTAGATATTTAATAATGAGGCAGAGACTCTTTTGATAGAGCAAGCGTGTGTAAATGAGAATCCAGCACTCTGGCGAGATTTAGAGCATGGGGACTGAGAGTCAGGACTCTGGTCTCACATGACCAGTTTTGATGCTGGGCAAACCCTGCCTTCCCAGACCAATTGTTGTTGAGATGTATCATCATCATCATCATGGCTGGGCTTCGTGAACGAAGATTTGAGAAGGGCTCTACCCACGTTTGCTACAAGCACGCTGGTGGCTAAAAAGGCCAATGCGCGATAGGCAAGTCCGGTTGCAGAAGACACAGTGGAAAGTCTCCACAGGCTGTATTGGCGAGGCACGGCTCTTTCTGCGCTGTCTTTTTTCTTCCAGACTGATCCTGCGGGCGCTCTCAAAGGAAGGAGCAGCGTTATAGATGGTGTGCCTCCATGCCTCCCGATTGGAGGCCAGAGCGGACCATTGATGGTGGTCAATATGGCCAAGGCTGAGGTGTTGTTTGAGGGAGTCCTTGTATCTCTTCTTCGGGGCTCCTCTCTTGCGGCAGCTGGTGGCAAGCTCACCATAGAGCACAATCTTAGGGAGGCGGTGATCCTCCATCCTGGAGACGTGCCCTGCCCAGCGCAGCTGCGTTCTCAGCAGCATGGCCTCAATGCTGGTGACCTCTGCCTGCTCAGGAACAGACACATTAGTCATGTAGTCTGTCCAGTGGATGTTTAGGATTGTCCGGAGGCAGCGCTGATGGAAGCGCTCGAGGAGTCGCAGGTGGTGATGATAGATAAACACTGTGTGAAAATTATCATGGAAATAGTGAAAGAACTATTAATTTAATATCTTAAGAAACATTAATTTAATATATTAAGAAACATCCAGCACTGTTTAGCTTTCATTGTCCACTATGATGTACAGTCACTTGCTAAAGACAGAATGTTAAAAAAAAGTGTAAGTAGCTTGGCTTTAGTCAATTTATGACAGCTCCTAAATATTATTTAAACAGCATTTCACATTAAATAAGAAACACATTCTACCTCCTTATGACACAAAAAGAACTAAAAAATAAAAGGTCTTAAGTAGAGCTGCAGAATCTCTCCATTTTACTACACACAACTTGTTAAACAGAGTTGAAAATAGGTAGAGAGAGGAAAAAAAACTGAGGAGTATTTTAGCAGTGAAGTAAAACCACAACGAATTACTTTAGGAGATGAGCTAGGTGGACAAGCAAAGCATTACAGTTTTAAATATATGATATTTGGCTTCACCTCCCAAGTAAGAAGACTGGCACTGATTCAAAAAGACTCGTCTGGCATGCTTGTGCCTCTGAAGGACCACACTGCCTGATGGAAACAACCACAAAAGCCACACTGAGAGCACAGCTTTCCAAAGGCAACAAGAAAGCAACCAGACTAGCAATTAGACTATGCCAGTGCTTGGCCTTGACAAAGAGAAGGCAGGCATCTGAAATGCATCATCTGTCCACAGGAGAGACCAGCCCAGTGACCAGCAGATGGTACAAAATGAAGCAAACATCAGGTAACAGAGGGGAAGCATTTTGAGCACGGAAAACCTCTTCCCCTAGCACCAATATAACAAACATGACAAAGAGTTTGCACATACTTTTACATCTTGAAAATAATATTTTTACAGTATTCACTGAAAGCTAAGACAGCTGTGCAAAACATCACTTCATGTGAAACGTATGGATTTTCATGCCTGTTCAGTCTGCATCCTGAAAGCTATTTTGTCATACATGGAATCCTCTTTTCATCTCATTGTTTGCCAAACAACTCATATTTTAAGCATTTTCTCTTGTGCCATGTGATAAACTGTGCTGTAGGCTGCATTTCTTTGTTGCAGATATCTCTGGAGCCTACAGACACTGTGGCTTCCATAAACATCTGTTTTAAAATACTCCTTTCCCCATTTCAGTGTGAGTTTTCTTACTCTTCTGTTGGCTTGCTGTTTCAATCCAATAATTTAAGAAAATAAAATGAACAACTGCTCATGAAACAAATAGCTAAGAAGAACCAAGAGCTTCTGTATCTTAACTTTGTTGGAAACTGAAAAATTATCCAAACTTAGCTGGTCTTCCTTTACATATTTTTCCAAACCCAAGTACATAGGAATGTCAGTTTCTTGGACAATACAGAAATTAGATTGCTGTATTAGCAGGTCTGAATTTAAATAACAAAGTAATTGTTTCTACCCTATGTGTTTCAGAAGATGTTTCTAAAATAGATGATGTATAGAGCAGTCTTATGAAGCCTAAAGTAAAGCACATCACTGCCAGCAACAAGAAACTTCATCCAATTAAATTCCTTTCCTAGAACGTTCTCACAGAAAAAAAAATAATTATACACTATGGTCTGGATAAGTGGTCAGTGAGACGAATGAAAACCACTAATTTGGTGAGTGCATAGGGTTGTTATCAGCACAACCAAGTCCAGTGGGAGGCCAGTGTGCAGAGCAGTACAGGTGAATACTGGGACCAACAATATTTAATATGTTCCTGTATGACCTAGATGGTGGACCAGAGTGCACACTCACTTTGCTCATGATACAGACTTTGGAGAAGTGATTGATAGACCAGATCAATTTGTTACCATCCAGAAAGATCTGAGAGTCTGGAAGGATCAGCCAACAGGAACTTCTACAGTTCAATAAAAGTAAGTGGCAAGCCATTCACCTGTTGAGGAATAAGCACAAGCACCAACACAGGCTTGAGGCTGACTGGCTGGAGAGTGCCTTCTCAGAAAATATTTTGGGGATTTGAACTGTTCATGAACAATCAAAGTGCTCCAGTGGAACAGAATGCTAACAGCCTCCTGAGCTGCACTAGGCAGTGTGTAGCCAGAAGTCCAGGTGAAGTGACTCTCCCCGCCACTCAGCACTGGTGAGACCTATCTGGCTACTGTGTCAGCACAGGGCTCCCCAGTACAGGAGAGACATGATGGAAAGCACAACTGAGCAAAGGGCCCTTGGAAGATGATGAAGGGCTTGGACCACCTGTCATAAAAGGAGAAGGCAAAACTGCTGGGAGCCTTTGACCTCAAGAAGGGAAGGCTCAGAAGGATTTCACCAGTGTTCACTGATAGCATACAGGGAAAGAAGACAAAAGAAATTCCCTGTAAATGTAGGGGTAAAACCCACAAAACATTTCTACAGTGAATGTGATCGAACACTGGCACAGGTTGCCCATGGAGGCAGTGGAGTCTCTCTCCTTGGAGATACTGAAACGATCTGATCCTGCTTGAGCAGAAGTGATCAGGGTGACCTCCAGCGGTGGCTACCAGAGTCAGCCACTGTGTGGCTTTTCACTGTGAACATGGTGCAGATCCATCAATAAACATACTGCTGACATTTTTTCTGAGTGATGCTGAATGAAAGAATTGTGCAATGCTTATTTACTGCTTTTCTGGATACCACCAGTTACCATCAGGGCACACACCATCTAGATGCATCCAAGTACAGAACTGTTAACAAAGATTCAATTCAATTTTCATCTTTCATAAAATAAGCATGAAATTCTGGTGAATATGAGACATCTTGTCCCACAGTGACTACTGCAGAATGAGGCATTCCCAGTCTTTCCTGCAGGAAAGATGAAACATCAGTGGAAACAAGGCTGCAAGAGAAAGTTGCAGTATATTCCATAGGTACTCTAGAAAGACAGCAAGCTGTACAGTTTATTTATTTGCTTCTGCACTATAGCAGTAGTATTTATATACTATTTTCAGTCTGTACTTTACTGGGCAAATTTTTAACCATGTGATATCTTCATGAATGACCCTTATCCTAAATTGTATGCTTACTAACTGATTTTTCCACTTCATCCTTTACAGTGTCATCCTTTCTTCCCAATATCACATTAGTTTCTTCAAAGATGGATCTTTTGTTGGCTTTAAAACATGAACAGAACTGAAACACATTTCTGCTAAAGTTTTTCTAATTTCACCCTTTTTTTCATTTTAATTTACTACTTAAGATGCCTTGAACTTAAGATGTCTTGAAGAAACTCAATTATCAATTAGTAAATCCAGACTCCTTGAGGAGAAAACTGAAAATAAGCCCAAAACAAAACGGTGAATATCTAGTCAGACACTAGTAATCTCTGAACCTGTCAAGGAATCACTCTTCTCACTGGCCACAGTTATTGGCTAATAAGACCTACTTTCTTCTTTACCATCCAGCTTGTCATATGCAGCGATCTTACAAGCATACCTGTAGTATACAATGCCTTCAGAAGCTTTCTTTCCTTTGGGTGGAAGTTCCATGCTCATCACTGCAGAACTTTGTGGGAGAGATATAAAACATAAAACCTGAAGAAGACTGAACTGTGAGGTCTTCAGACTAGGCTCAATACCTTATTAAATCATTCGTTGGTGCAAATGCACAATTTTTCTTGTTTAAAACCAGCACAGAATGTGGATGTCAGTTTGAAATTCTGAGCTAATCACATTAATGGTTATTTAAATTGAGTAGCAAGATGTATTTATTTTCCTTAGATGCAAGTTGAATTCCAACTCAGATGCAAGCTGGAAAAGCTATATGTAATGTGTGAGTCACCATCAGTTTAAGAAGGTGGTTTAATTTAAAGCCAGGGCTTCCTGAAGGGGTAGCAACACAGAACACAGTAAGAATGCTCTGACAATCAATTCTTACACATGTGTACAACAGCATTCCCTTTTCAGAGAGGTGGTAGATTCAAAACCAAAACTGGTTCTGTAGAACAAAACCAGATTCACTCTGGGCAATGTCCTGTTAGTTACAGAATGTGGTTACTGTAAAGAACATCCAAATACGGAAAACATGTGCCTTTTTGAGCTTTAGCAGCTAAAAAGGAAACATAAAATATGTGCTGCTTCTACAAAAATGCATAAAACACCTAACCTTCCTACTAGATTCCTGTACTATAGTTTATTTCACCTGACTAATTGCGTGAATCACAGATTTATGCAGTTGTATCAATGACTCTTGGAGATGTGCAAAACAAAATAACAATTTGGCCATGCTATTTTTAAAGAAATAGATATTGTCATGCTACTTCTGACAAAATTTGTCAATGTATTTTTCTCACATCATTTAACAGAAATACTTAATGCACAGAAGGGATAATATATTTTATAGTCAGTTGAAGACTTTTTGAGACAGCTACAACCACTTCAATGACTTGTTCCCCCACAAGCTGACATGTATTTTCAGAGCTGCTTATACATAGTATTAGTTATTAATGAAAAAACTTTCTTCCATGGCCTGTTAGCCTGTTTAATTGTTTTAAGGTAAATTTAGATTAGTGATATCAATGTCAAATAACTCCTCTATCATTATATATAGGCAATTTTTGATTTCTAGTGTGAGTACATCCCTTTCATCATGTTATATCAGATCTCTATTTTGCCTTTTTTTGTATGCTGAATATCTTCATCACTGCCATGACTCTGTGGCACAGCTGAGAAATCAAGAACTATTTTCCTCACTCTGAGCAAGCTAGGTATTATGTATCAGATCCAAAAGGTCTACACAACTGTACTTTATGTTGTCTTTTTTTACTCAGTGATGAACTTGTGGAGACCCTAAATTAGCATAAGTGCAGCAGCATATGTGTGGGTGTATGTGTGTGCGCATGCAAAAGACAGACTGCACACAAAGAATATGAAACAGCACCCCTCAGTGTCCAGTTTGATCAGTCGCACCAAAACCATTGAAAAACCAGAAACGTAAAAAAATTAACGTAAAAAAATTATCAGATTCAAAGCCTCCGAAAACAGACTTCCTTTAAAATCAATTACTTAATAGAAAAAAATAGTAGAAAAGCAAAAACCTTTGCATTACACCTATCAGACCTACGTAATATACAAAGAATACTGCCATTGTACATAAAATGTTAAGAAAAATATAATTGGACTTTATAAAGGGCAGTAGCGACAAACAAAAATGCCAGAGATGCCAAAAGGAGATAGACAATGGTGAAGCTTCTTTTCTTACAATTTAAGCTAACATCAAAGAAAACTTCTATCAGAGCGGCTCCACACATTTGTGAGCTACCCAAAGAGAGATGGTAGAAAGACCAATCTTAGCAGCATGAACATCAGTTTTAAGCATGTTTGTGACTCAGTTAGCAGATTACTTTATTTTCTATGAACTGGATTCTTAAGGCGGTGAATAAAATCAGCATCCTCTGCCCTCACTGAGAACATCAGATTGGCACATGATACCTGTTTTTGAAGATATCTAGATCTTTTCAGACTAATTTATGTTCAGGAAAAATATATTTGAATTAATAGTGAGCATAAGAGGCAAAAAAGTGTTAAAAGTAAGTTTACAAACATGAAAAAGAACATTTCCAAAAATCTTTTCTGAATTGTGATTATTCTGAAATGACAAAAAGGATAGTTTTTTACACAGGCTATTTTCATAAATGTAGGCTGCCAACCTAAAGCAAGAAACTTCCAGTCAAATGTTGTGGGTTTTTTTTTTTTTAACCCTGAGAATTAGAGAAGTGCATCAGAATTAGTGCAGTAATAATAGACCAAAGGAACCTATAAATGCAGGAATAACTTGCACAGAACAGATTTTGTAAGTAGAATTGCTATATGATTTTGTAATTGCCAAAACTGAGAACCATTCAGAGTAGAAATTTGTTGCCTAGATACTCACAAATATTCTCTTCCCATGGGCTCGTCCACAATGTGTCTTTGAGACACTGCGCCTCTAGCACACCCTGCATATGAATAGAGCACTTAGGATACACAAACCATAGGCTAGCATTAAGTATTAACCCACATCTTAAAAATATGAAACTTATGTCTTCGGCACTTTTAGGCCGCTGAAGGTAAAATAAATGCAGCAGGAAACGAAAACAAAACTAGGAAGAAATGAAGGGACATGAGCAGGTATGGTGAAGCCTAAAAAAAAAAAGGTCTGATTTTTCTATCATGCCATTCAGATTGATCACAGTCTGAAGAGGAGCAAGCTCTTGCAACCCAAGCATGACAGTAACCTACAAATGCATGTGAAAAGGGTCTGTCTCTTTGTCCAAGCTCAACAAAATGCATCAGCTAGGAGGAGAGGGGCTAGAGCTATTATATAGTCTCATACAAGTATATATTGTGATCAGTTCTGAACCTATTTTATATGATAAGGGATATGGACTCTAAACTTCAAATGCAGCAGATTATCTCAGTAATTTAATCTGACATGCAAACATGATTTGGTTCTCAAAATCTACAACTCGGTGATACGGTTAATTACACCTCCCATGGAGAAAGGCTTTGTTGTGCCTCCAGCTATTACAGTGAATAAAGTATTCCTATAAAAAAAATCTATTAATTTCCAAGTTTTCAGTTACATGATGAAGCTCAGAGAAAGAGATTACAATATGATAAATATGCAGAATTATTTTTCCTATTATTTTCTCCTATTTTCAAAGCAGCAAAAAATCCTTCTCCTAGATTTAAAAACTCATTTAATGAGAATCAAAACCAGCATTTGTTGGCAGCAGAGTTCACAAACTTTACTAATGCTAGACTTTGTAAATGTGTTTTGACTTGTTGATCCTCCTCCCCTTACTTGACAAACTATTAAATAAACAGAAAAAGTCCTAACCTTCAGATTACACCTTTTCAATTTGATTTATTTTGTTCCTTAAAAATTTAATTTTGACTTCATGTAGAAAACTAGACAAAATATGATGAATGCTGGGATCACCAAATAGCTGAAAGACCTTCCCACATTTGCCATGAACATTAATGAGGAGGAGCCCAAGTTACAGCAGATAGCTAAAGGTCCTCAAGGAACCATCATAACTTGTACCTATACACTAAGGTTTTCAAAGATGGATATATAAAGTGGTACCTGTAAACCTGTATCATGTGACCAAATGTTCAGAAGGGCTGGCTATTCATTATCATCTACTGTCTTCACTTTGCTTTTGTGTGGGGTTTCTTTAATATTTCATGGACAAAACTTTCAACCTATTTGCTGTACTTTCATTTGAAACCACAAAAAATTATAGACATGCTTTGTTGCCTCACAATTCAGGCCAAGTATCATTTCTAAAATGAGGCAGCTCAACATGCTTAACCATTAATTCTTCTGTATTGAAACAACTTATACTCTAGATATAAAGATTAATAAATGCAGTCACTGTCATCTATGCATCTTTTTACAACTGAAAATATACAGGGTAGGAAATTTTGTCAGCTGAAACCCTTTGAGCTCTCTGTAATNCATCTGGCCAATACTAAAGTAATGAACAACAAGTGCTATTGAAGCTTTAAGGAAGAAAAACTCTGTATTTCAAATGTTTATTTCTCAAATTTAAAGAATAATAGGAAAACAGAAATGTAAACAAAGCCTGAAATTGGAAGCACAGCTGAAGACAAAGAATGGTTGTGAAAGAATGCTGAACATTGAACTAGATAATACAAATCTGTCCTTATCACACATAGACTGCAGGATGTCTAATAGCATGTTTATACTCCTGGGCAGACAAAATTTACAGAGTTTCTCTTAACAGAGAGAAGTTACACCCTTGAATTTGATGCTTTGTGGTTCTACTGCTAAGATTTTGTAATGTGAAACTTAGATTAGTGTAAAACATTAGAGTTCTTATTTCGAAGCAAGTTTCTCATTTTTCAGCCAGTTCTACCATAAGCCTTCAGTGAAAGTCTCCCAGTAGGAATACTCTACACTGACAAATGGAAATTTTAAGTTAAAAGTAATAATTTCTCCCCCTTTCTTCCAAGAAATCGAGTTCCTTAATCTTGCAGGCGTTATAGTATTCTCCCTCCCATTCAAGTTCATGAAAGTTTTGACAAATTGAAAATGCTTACTTTACAAGAATTAAATTCATAAAGAAAACAAAAAATTTCCTTTCTTCATATAATCGAGATTCAGTTACAATGGCATGATAAAATATATGGAAAACTGAGCAAGTATAACTCCTAGAGTTTCATTATAGACCATAAAGAATACTAAAAGTGGAATTTTGTCTTTCCACAGGAAAAGTGATATAGCTCTAGCAAGTGACAGTGCTCTAGCAACCTTAAAAATTGCAGGGTCTGAACAAAAGCTTATTGCAGTTAGCTAGCAGGATGCTAGTCACAGCAGTTTTTGAATCAAGATAAAAGAAAACATAATCTTCTAATTCTTAGAATATTTCCAAGGCTCCTTCCAGGTAAAAGTTTTCATTGAATCAGATTTATGAATAAAAAATTTATCCTGATTGAAACTCTTCCTGCTGAAACATAGACATTTAAGTCATTACAGCACAACTCTTTGCAAAATCTTCTGTTTTACTTGTAATATGTAAAATCATGATATAAGAAGTAGTAAGTTATTTCTTATTGAACCTCTCTTAAGTATTATAATTCTTCCAAATACAGAGAAGATAAGAACTAATTTGAATACATTGTTTGACAGTGGTCCACTTTTTAGTTAAATCATGACAGAATGCAAAATTTATTCTATAAAAAAATAAATTCTGCTGTCCTTGGATTGCTAAAATGGAATAAAATTTTAAGTCACTTGCAGAAACATTTTACAATACCACATTAGTATTCTAAAAGGGAACAGATACCTTACAAAGAATGAGAGATCACTTGATATGTAAAAATTGCTGCCTTTCAAGATCTTGAGATTATTATATGTAATGACGAAAAGGGCATTCCATGGCCCGAAATAAATGTTGAATAGATGATAAGACTCAAAGAAAAGACCACAAAGATTTGACACTGATATGGAGAGGTGATAAGAAATTAACAGTGTCAAACACATGCTGAATAATAACTTGTGCTAGAAGGAAGTAAACAACCACTCTAAAACAAAGGAAAAATGTCATTTATGATTACTCATAACTACTTTGAATTGAGATCTCTATTGTGTCACTTCACTACATTGCCTTCTAATGTATGTTTCTTCACATCTGCTCTTACATATTACAGTTTCCAGATACTTAATCTGCACTTAAATAGTAATAGCCACAACTTTAAGCAGTGGTACCTTATTCTGTTTAAACCAGTGTTATGGGACCCTCTAATGGAGGACTTTATGATATGCACCCATATAGCTAAGAATTTCCCAGAATACAAATTCTTCTGGCAGAGTTTCTTGGTATACAAGTTCATGAAAAAAAATCATAAATAGCTGATTTGGTTTTTTTTAAAGATTTAATCAGGTTTTCAATACAAATATAAATTTAGTACTGTATGGTGAATTTGCTATCACATAAGTATTATATGTTGATAAATGAAACCTGAAAAATACTTGGGGAAGCAGTCAAATTACCCGCAGCAAACCACAATATGACTTGCATCTTCCTTTAGCAAGTTCACACAACTTTGAGCAGGAATTAAACACCTGAAGTTGAACACAAATGCTTAATAATTAGATGACACAAAATCTACTCCCTATGTCTTGAAAAACTAAAATATGTTTGGAGATAGGATGGTGATGCCAAATTTGTATCTGGAGTCAAGCTTCCTTTAAGCCTGAGGGATCAATGCTATGTATTGTGTGCCTCAGGTTACTGGATCTCTCAGCATCTTAGAATAGTGGTCTAAATGGGTTTAAGAGGACTAGCATGATCATGTCTTCCGATGATGTGTTCTTTTCACAATTCTTGCAAAAATCATCAGTCATTTCTGCAATATGCATAGAACATTTTTGGAACAGAATGTGTGACTTGGCTTATATTCCTGCTTTTTTAAAAAAGGATAACTTAACAATTTTTAAAAATTTATTCCTCACTAAGTGTTTTCCCTATCCTAACAAAAGGTATTGTTTATTTAATAGGTCTCACTAAGGAAATTAACAATAGAATGAAACACACGAGATTTGTTGAAAAGGTGGAAGTGGGAGGTGGGT
>VXBX01003753.1:0-26338 GCA_013400415.1 Scytalopus superciliaris | reverse complement strand
CCCCTGTAATCCAGGAGGAAGTAAAGACTTGCTGTGCCACTGAGACATTCACAGGTCTATGGGGAGGGATGTGATCCACCCAAGGGTACTGAGGGAGCTGGTGAAAGTGCTCACCAAGACACTCTCCATCATTTATCATCAGTCCTGGCTAACCAGGGAGGTCCCAGGTGACTCGAGGCTGGCCAATGTGATGCCCATCTATATTAAGGTTTGGAAGGAGGATCCAGGGAACTGCAGGCCTGTCAGTCTGATCTTGGTGGCAGGGAAGGTTATGGAGCAGATTATCTTGAGTGTGATCACAACAGCGAATGCAGGACAACCAGGGGATCAGGCCCAGCCAGCATGGGTTTAGAAAAGGCAGGTCCTGCTTGACAAACCTGATCTCCTTTTATAATCAGGTGACCTGCCTAGTGGATAAGAGAAAGGTTGTGGATGTTGTCTACCTAGACTTTAGTAAAGCCTTGGACACTATCTCCCACAGCATTCCCTNAAGAGAAAGGTTGTGGATGTTGTCTACCTAGACTTTAGTAAAGCCTTGGACACTATCTCCCACAGCATTCCCTTGAAGAAACTGGCAGCCCATGGCTTAGACAGGTGCACAGTTTGCTAGGTAGAAAACTGTCTGTATGGCCGGGCCCAGAGAGTTGTGGTGAATAGAGTTAAATCCAATTGGCAGTTGATCACAAGTGGTGTTCCCCAAGGCTCAGTTTGGGTCCAGTTCTGTTAAATGTCCTTATCAAAGATCTGGATGAGGGGATCAAGTGCACCCTCACCAAGTATGCAGATGACACCAAGTTGGGTAAACCTGCTTGAGGGTAGGAAGGCTCTATAGAGGGATCTGGACCGGCTGGGTTGATGGGCCAAGGCCAATTGTATGAGGTTCAACAAAGCCAAGTGTTGCATCCTACACTTGGGTCACAACAACCCCATGCAAAGCTACAGGCTTGGGAAAGAGTAGCTGGAAAGCTGCCTGGGGAAAAAGACCTGGCAGATTTGGTTGACTGCCAGCTGAACATGAGCCAGCAGTGTGCCCAGGTGGCTAAGAAGGTCAATGGCATCCTAGCTTGTATTAGAAATACTGTTGCCAGCAGGACTAGAAAAGTGAGGCTGTACCTCAAATACTGTGTTCAGTTTTGGACCCCTCACTGCAAGAAGGACACTGAGGTGCTGGAGTGTGTCCAGAGAAGGGCAACAAAGCTGGTGAAGGGTCTGGAACATAAGTCCTATGAGGAGTGGCTGAGGGCACTGGGGTTATTTAGCCTGGAGAAAAGGAGGCTGAGGAGAGACCTTATAGCTCTCTACAACTACCTAAAAGAAGGTTGTGATAAAGTGGGAGTTGGCCCCAGCTCCCAATTAACAAGTGACAGGATGAGAGGAAATGGCTTCAAGTTGCACTCGGGAAGGTTTAAATTGGATATTAGGAAAATTTTCTTCACTGAAAGGGGTGTCAGGCATTGGAATAGACTGCCCAGGAAAGTGGTGGAATCAGCATACCTGGAAGTGTTCAAAAGGCATGTAGATGTGGCACTTGTGGATATGGTATAGTGGCGAACGTGGTGGTGGTGCTAGGTAACAGTTGGACTTGATTATTGTCTCAGTTTAAAAGCAAACTAAGGTGTGTATCTGGACTAGGCAGGAGGCCTCTTCCCAAAAACCACCACAACCTTTGAAATTAAGAGACTTTAATCAGAAAATTTATAGACAAGGATAACAATTCTTAACTACAGATATATATAACCAAAACCAGAACAGATCAAACAGCAACACCGTAATCAAAACTTTCAAACAAATTAAGTCCTGTTTCTGTCCCTCCCCAGTCTTCCCCAGCCATTAAGTTGAAATGCAGAGCTATCAGCCATGTTAGCTGGTTCTAGGAGCCAGTAGTGAGGGCTGGGCTCCAGCTCCCAAACCTTTGTGTTGGTAAGGGAGAGAAAAAATTCCATGAAAGATTTTGAAACTATAATAACATTCTTAGAGATTTTTTCCAACCTTAATGATTCTGTGATTCTGTGATTTCCAGTTCATTCCAAAACCAAGTTTCTTTTCAGAATGACTGTATTTTTTATCATTTAGAAGCATGTCCAGATTTGGAGTCTAAATATCTTTCAAATACTGGACAAACATGCTACTTACAACTTGATAAAACAATATTTAAAGTTTCCAGTGGATTTGGTGGTCATTGTCAGGGAGCAGCAAGAGTGATTGCTCCACAATAGCATGTGATCTGGGAGCTGAGGGTGACAGCAAGGCAGACAGAAGCAATGGCCCCAACTACAAGGGGTTCATTCTTGCAGCACCCGAACAAGGAGAGCAGAAGCAGTCAGGTCTGGTGACAGTGACCAGGGTCGGTTATGGTCCAGTGATAAGCAAGGTCATAGTGATAAGGCAGGTCCAAGGTCAAGCCAGGAAATCCAGTCAGCAAGGCAAGGATTTGATCAACAAGGTACATGGCCAGGAACAAGTGTACATAGCATACCTACAGTGTAGCTCAGGCAAGGATCAAGGTCCACTGGCCTGAACTTAAATGCAGGTCCTGCACTGAGGCTTTTTCCAGCTCTTTCTCAGCAGTCTAATCCCAAGTTATACAACTGTGCTATGTCAGAGCTGGCCTTGAGCGCAGACAGATAAACCCTTGCTGAGGAGGGGGGAAGAGGTTGCAGATTCTGTCTGTGCACTCTGGGCCCTGGCAATCATACACTATGGTAGAGAAAGATAGTTACTTTCCCTTATGGTGTTTCTAAGGTCTGAAAAGCTTCTTTCTAACTATAAAAGGAGGAAAATAAAAGCCAAATTACTTTCAACTATTTTCTTTTTTTACAGTGTTGGATCTATTTTAAAGCAAAGTAGGGATTATGTTGTAGCTTTGCCTTATGTAATAGGCTTCTTCAATAGGAAGCCTTTGCTGTCTCTCTTGGAAACTCGACAGGATTGAAGGTCACTTCTAGGTGAAACATCAGAAGTGTGGGACTGATGGTGAAAATATGGAAGAGAAAAAAGTATTAGTTGAATATTCTATTGATGCCAAAATAGCATGGAAAGATTGCTCAAAGACAGAATTTTATCTTTAAGCAGCAAAGGTATTTATTGTATACTACGTCGGAGAGCTCCCGATTCTCATCAGACAAAGTAGCTCTAAAGTTCCAGTGGAAAGTTAGGGGTTTTATACAGTTTTTCATGAGGTATTGCAACATTTCTACATACGTGTTGCCTTAAAGACCGACGAGAAAAAAACTCCAGGCCAATTTAGTAGGAGATAAGATAAGGAGAGCAGAAGCTTTAATGAACCTCTAGGCTCCAGGAATACATATCCACAGGATCCCCCCAAAGTTCCCTGGTTCCAAGATTTTATAATATTGTCCATCCAATCCCATTCTGCTATCCCCCCCAGTCCTTCCCCATTCTGCCTGTTGGCACACCACGTCAGGAGTTGAGTCTGGGGGTTTGGGACCCCTCTTTCATCATCCTCGTCTTCCTCGCAGCATGTCAGGTCCTTGGAGGCCTTCCAAAGTTCCAGATTTGGTGTTCTTTCTGTCCATGTCTTTATCTTCTGGTGCAGGCCTCATGGCACTTCTCTGCAATTCTACCTTGAAATGGAGACTAAACAACTACTGGAGTTTTGAGGGATTGATATAGGNGGATGCCCACTCTTTATTCATGTTATCTCTCCTGGAATAGAATAGGAAGCCTACCTCTACTATGTGGTCAACATCTTTCTTAGTTAATCTTTAGGAATCTGGTTCCTCTTTGTTGTATTTTAAGGTAACCATCGCATTCCTCAGGGCAAGGTACTGAGTCTCCTTTTAAGTTAACTTTTCTGTTTCAGTGTGATCAGGATTCAGTTGTACAGTCACTGTGTGCTGTTGCATACTCACACACTGTTATTTAAAGAAACTGATTTATTGCAGTATTATACATAAGGTAATGCTCATCAGGCTGAACAAAGACACTGGACCATGTGTCAGGGAACTCTTGTTTTATTGTACAGTTGCCTTAACTCCAGCAACCAGCCCACTCTCCAGACTCAAAAGGTGATGGCTAACAAGCCCTTAATTTTGTACAGTACTCTTCAGTAGGTTCTCAACTCGCACAACAAACTCCTCAAAGGTGCTGGCACACAAGCCACACCACCACTACTCCAAGGTGCTGCCTAACAAGCCACAACACACTTCTACAAGCTCCCCAGTCCCACAGCAAACTTCAGTATGGAGTAGAATATCATAGTCATGCTTTGCTCAGACAAAACAAGGAAAGAAAGAATAGTCCTTAGATCCCACATTGGTCCTGCCATGTGGATGGTCAGGAGCTGGGGTTGTAAGACAAAGAAAGCAAAAGAGAAAGAAAAGAAAAAAGAGAACCAGGGGGCCCAATCCTTTTATAGTTAACCTGGTGCACACCTGTGTGCTGGTTTAAAGATAAACCGGCAGGAGGAATGAATCCAACTCACAAACAGATTACAAGTCAGAATTACAATTTAATAAAAAAAAAGATCACAATCAGTACAAGGGTACAAAGGAAAAAAAAGTCCCTTTAACCCACAAAAAACCAAGTGTGTAACCTAGCAGCCTGGGGCACAAACAGAATGGTGATTGTCAGCCCCTGTGCTGAGCACCACCTGGCCCTCATAAGTACAAAGTAAGAGGAAAGAAGAAACCTGTTGGTGAGGGTGATGGTCCCAGTCTGGTCAAGAGTGGCAGTTGCAGTCCTGCTGAGACTCTGGTCCTCCTCTGGATCTGGCCAGCCCTTCCCAGTCCCAAACCCCCAGTTTATATATGCTTAGGCTCAGGTGGGAGTGCCCAGTACCTCCCCCAGGGTGGGGAGCTTCACAATGGGTGATTTACACTCTGACATATTTTTGGAATCCCTGATGGCCCATTAGCAGACATGCCCCGGCAAGCTGGGCATGAAGGTGCTAATGGCTCTTCAGAGGGGTGTTATCACACTGAGTCACTGGTATGAAGACAGGAAACCTTTCTTATCTCACAGAAGTTCCCAAACACCCAGCTTGTAGCCTGAGTCAGGTGTGCCCCAGGCAGCTACTGCAAATGATCCATTGTTAGCAGTTTATGAGGGGGCCAGGTGGAACTCTTTTCCGTGGGGCAGGCAGTCTCTTTCTTGGTTCCATAGTTGAAAAAGAGAGGAGGTGATCCCTCTGAGGCACAGGGTTGGTAGATGAAAGAAAAATTCCAAGATTTTAAACCCATAACAACCTGTTATGTAAACTAGATTTTTCCTGCTGTTTTGTTCATGCATGCGCAGCCAGCCCTTTGAGTCCTGCTACAGGAAGTGAGTTGGGTGGGGTGAGGGGGGGACACTGAGGAGGAGTCACAAGGCAGAACAGGAAGTTGGCTCAGAACAGTGCTACCTCACCTCCACGGGACCCTTTCCTCTGATCCCATCTTTCCTGTCATAATGGTCAGAATGTTTGAGATAAAAAATGCTTAGGCCTGGTCCTCCACAACAGGTGTCTCAATTGCATGGGTCCTTGTAATGACATCTTCAGCTGGATCAGACAAGACTCCCTAAACTGTTGTTCTGTAAATTCTCATAATGGAGTTGGCTCCTGGTCCTACAATGCCACTCTAGCGTATGCATGATTAATTTCTATTGAGTAGTTAAACTATCTTAACTATGTACATCTTAACTACTTACATATCCAAAAATAAACATATCTAAACATACAAATAGCACCTATGAATTGATCAGTTACTTTATTTGTGCAAAGCAGGAATTGCCTGTGGAGTTCCTGTCAATCTATTGATTATCTTATCAACATGAATCCAGAACTGTCTGGAAAGGAGGGCTCTTTATCAACTGGTCAATTACCTCATGAAGACAGAAACTGTCGGGGAGAGGGGGGGTGGTGGTTCCTGTGAGTGTTCTATTGATGACTAAGTGGACTGGGTATGTACACAGGCACAGGCTGTATACCCATCTGTATTAATTATAATTGTAGTGTAAGTTTAAATTCCACAGGTTTTGCCATATTGCCAATACATCTGTTGGTAGCAATATTTGTAGAAAGCAGAAAAATAAAGATTCTTTAGATATTTTTACATGCTGCATATTCATAAATTTCTTTTGTTCCTTGTGAGTTATATTCCAAGTGGATTCTTGGGGGAGAGGAGCAAGCAGGGGTAAATTTTAACTACTTTTGGAATGTCTCTTTCAGAGACCTCATCCAGCTATCTATTTCCTTAGTTCCTGTGCAAATAAAACCAAACTGACTACACAATAGCAATGTAAAAAATACAGCACCATAGGACCATTGCTGGCCCTAAGAGCTGCCAGATAAGAAACTTAATAAAGGACAAATTATTCCCTTTAATTAAACATTTATATGACACAGATTAGTGAAGTAAAATACTCAGCATGAAATATACAGAATGCATAAAATGCCCAGATTTGCCTCTTCCTCACCTTAAGGTTCTAGATTCAAAGTTATCTTGTTTTAGCTGCAGCAGTTCAACGTTGCATATGCTTGATGCAACACTTTCACTAACACACCTTAATATTTTCTAGTGTTTTGTTTGATGATGATGTTATAAATCCTTCATGCTTCATCAATTTCCTTGGAAATTTTCCCTATAACTGCAGAAGAAGCAAAGAGAGCGATAAGACCCAAGGGGGTGTTGCAGAGATGAAAGGCTGTGATTATTATTGGGTACAAGGAGTGCTAAGCAAGAAGGAGGGCATAAAAGGGCTGCTGGTGCTGATAATTCTAGGGCCTTGGTTCACAGGCTAGCAAAATTGAAAGCAGTTACCAGCAAGACTACTAATTAGGAAAACTAAATTAATTTTGCATCACTTCAAGCATCTTGTTGACAGGGGTTTTACAGGGACCTCAAGGGTCATAAAATGTTAACTGCTTTCCTGAACCTGATGGGCCCCTGATGTATGTTACTAGGGCAGAAGATGACCCTCTGGAAGTGACTTCCTGGTTACTGCAGCTCCCTACAAATCAAGAGGCTATGCTCCCAAAAGTTCACAATGAGGATGACTCCCTGGTGAGACCACTAGCAACATTCCCAAGCCCCTCAGGGGGCATTTGAAAACCCAGCTTTACTCCTGCCCTCAAATGTAGCAGGGGAGGTAAAGGCGGTCCAGCTTGTGGCCTCTATAGAGTATGTGCAGCAGTGGAAATGGTTGATTTCCAGGTTTGGGGCTAGGTGAAGTGCAGAAGAATACAATATTTTTAATTTATATCAGGTATCACTACATCAAACTTATGAAACATTTGTTCAGGGTGTAGAGCAAATTTTTGTACATCTACTCCAGCTGTTTGAAACCGGCAATTATGCCAGTTTGTTGAAGCTATCAGCATGAATGAATTTATCTTCTCACACTATTAATTTAAGCAATATGAAAGCAGAAATTTTCTTTTAAAATTGGCTCAGCACTCTCCTACAAAGTAAGAGAGCTGTGTTTTGATCCGGCTGTCTGCCTGGCTATCTTTATTATAAAATGGGGATGGGATGCACAGAACCCTACAGTCTATCCCTCATTCTAAAATTGTCACGACGTCCAAGTCCACAAAAACACAGTTCTGAGTGGCTTTTCATGAGGCTCATAGCCCCTAGTTGTTGGAGGACACCTAGTTGTTAAATAAAACAAAATAGATAAAAGTGCTTCTATTTAATCGTTCTAAATAACAACTTTTTTGCTGGGAGTCTTGCACTGCTTGCAGCACTGAGAGATCTAACAGATGCAGAACTGTTAAATAGGTGCAAAAGAGCTTCTGAACAAACTGAGTGTAAGGATATGTGGAAAGGGGAGTTCATCTGCTTCATTAAGGTTATCCATCGAGGGCCTTTTCAATGCAAAATAAGATAATAAAAGGGAAGGAACTCACAGGAATGCAGAGACACAAACCTGGTAGACAAAGGATAACAGAGACAATGCCAAGGAACAAAAGTGTCTGGTCACTAATTGATGGGCCATCAAGAAACTACGGCACAGCTTTTAGAGAGGGCTCAACTGGACTTTGTAACTGATAAGAAGAGGGAAAGGAGACACCTGAGGATTCTGAATATNGGGGGGGGGTGGGGGGTGTACCTGTTTCAAAATATATTAGGGAACATTGAGGAGAAGGGGATTGGAGAGGAACAAAGAAGGGAATATACAGAAACGGGTATAAAAGAGGCCAGTCATATAAAATGGAGCCATTTAATATGCTTGACCAAGCACTGTGCTTGATCACTGTAATCTGTTCTATCTTAGTAAATACTTTCTTAGCTACCTGTCTGTGTAATCTGACTCTCTACCCTATGTTTGTGAGTGTTGTAAGGACTAGATGCCAGCTACTGGCTAGCCCAAGCCCAGCATGAGTGGATTTGGTGCCAACAAGTGGAGTCAAACTGGGTATGTAGGTGTCCCCTGGCTTGTGGCATCAGCAACTGAAGTGAATATGGTTGTCTCAGTGACAATCACTGGAGCGGGGGGCTCGGTTCCACTTAGAGGGGACTAAGATGTGTCCTGGACATAGCTCCTTGGCAGGCCAGGGTGAGTGAGAGTTGCAGCACCAGTGACTGGAGTAAGACCATGGGTCGCAGGCCAATGTGCTTGGGTGTCAGCTGTTGGGGCAGTGCTCACAGTGTTTATATCTTTCCCAAACCTTGTGTGTGTGGAGGGCTTTGTAATTCACTTCCAAACTTCAAGCTGGACTAGACAGCAAGCAGGAGGCTCAGGATCTGTGCAGGGATATCAGACTGCTGGTATTCAGGACAGCCCTGTTGAGATGACTGTGTGAGTCTGTAAGCATGTGCATCTGCTAGCAAGCATCAAGCTGGACTAGGTGGCAAGTAGACCTGTGGAGTGGGTAAGAGGGCTCAGGATCCAATTAGGGGTATCAAACAAACAGAAGGTCTGTGCCACTGTGTGAAAGGTCTGCCAAAGTGCATGTGCTTGTGAATCTAGAGTGAGAGTGTGTGCTCTCACTTGTGAACTTCAGTCTTTACCAGTCAGAGAGGAGGAAGGGGACTTGGCTGTCTATACTTATGTTTTATGTGAGTCCTGGGAGTGTTATATGTAAGTGTTGCTAAAGGCAGATTCTTGTCTGTAGCAGTAGTGTGTAGTCAGCTGTGTCAGCATCCTCTGTGTGTGTGTGTCTACAGGATTTTTGTGTTTTGCTCCTGGCTATATGCTAAGTGCCCACCAAAGCTGCTCTGTCACTCCCCTCCTCAGCTGGACAGGGAGAGAAAAAATAATGAGAGGTTTGTGGGTTGGGATAAGAGCAAGGAGAGATCACTCACCAATTACTATCACAGGCAAAACAGACTTGACTTGGGGAAAATTAATTTAATTTACTACCAATCAAATCAGAGTAGGATAATGAGAAATAAAAACTAAATCTTAAAAACACTGTCTTACCGCTCATTCCTTCTTCCTGGGCTTAACTTTACTCCCAAGTTCTCTACCTCCTCCCCCCAAGAGGCCCAGGGGGACAGGGAATGGGGGTTCTGGTTGGTTCATCACATGTTGTCTCTGCAGCTCCTTCCTCCTCAAGGAGAGAACTCCTCACACTCTTCCCTTGCTCCTACATGAGGTCCCTCCAATGGGATATAGTCCTCCACAAACTTTGCCAATGTGGGTCCCTCCCATGGGCTGCAGTTCTTCACAAATTGTTCCCACATGGGTCCCTTCCACAGGGTGCAGTCCTTCAGGAACAGCCTGCTCCAGCGTGGGTCTCCTACGGGGTCACAAATCCTGCCAGCAAACCTGCTCCTGTGGGGCTACTCTCGCCGTGGGTCCACCGGTCCTGCCAGAAGACCTGCTCCAGTGCAGTCTTCTCACAGGGTCACAGACTCCTTTGGGTGCATCCACCAGCTCTGACATGGGTCTCCTGCATGGGCTGCAGGTGGATGCCTGCTCCACCGTTGTCGGAATTGGTAGATGCATGTTAACCAAGATGGCCATAACTCACAACTGAAGTTGCAAGGGCACACATACACTGCTAAGTCCAAACTTAGCAGGGGCAAAAAGCACCAAAAAGGCCTGATCCTTGCCTTACTTACACGCCAAAGACTAATGCATGCACAAATGCATCACCAGGCTGTGTTTTGACAATTCTGAACTCTCTCGTCTCCCTTCCCCCCAAGCCTGTGGGTAAGAATGCTTTTAAGTCTTTAACAACAATCTGTTATCTTCCTTGAGAGAATTCAGTTTCTTTCAACAGACAGAAAACAACCCAAAGGAAACACAGAGTGTGAAAATTCCCACACTGAAACAATATTTTTAGTGTTCCCAGCTGCAGAGTTATCTTGAGTGAAAACAACTAAAGAAAAACACATCTCCTCACCAAATCTGTTTTCAACCCCTTCCTTCCCACAACCATTAACCTCCATGGGCTGCAGGTGCACAGCCTGCCTTGCCATGGTCTTCACTGCAGGCTGCAGGATAATCTCTGCTCTGGAGCTGGGAGCACCTCCTCCCCCTCCTTCACTGACTCTCCAGCTGCTGGTGCACAGGGTTTTTTTTTCCCCTTTTTAAATATTCTATCACACTGTCAGTACCATTGGCTTAGCCTTGGCCAGCAGTGGGGCCATCTTGGAGCCAGCTGGCACTATTGGACATAGCTTCTAGCAGCTTCTTTACAAGAAGTCACCCCTGTAGCCCCTCACTACCAAAACCTTGTCATGCAAATCCAATACAGGGATTCACTCAGCCTCACTGCCTGAACCTGCAGATGTGAAAGCAGCAGCCGCATCCATCAGCCTGGGCCAGAGCCCCTCAGGTCTCCTGGATGGGCTCCAGTCATGAGGAATCACCAGGCCCTGTAGCTGTTGGATGCACTGGCTACTTATAACATCTCTGTGTACAGGAAGGTCATGCTGAGAGACATCCCCTTGTTTGAGACTCTGCTACATGTTAATATACATGTTGGCCTCTTATTTGAGGGGGAAAAAGTTGGGAGATTTTTAAGCCAAACAATAGTCATGTATCCCAAGGTCTGTTTCCCACTTTTGCACAATGGACTTTTTCATGGTGTTAAGGATGTCGAGAAGTTATTTGGGGTTTATTTAAGCTTTGTCATACATTATATAATCATGGCTATAGCTGTAAATATTGTCAGCTCTGCCTGTTGTGTGACTGTGCACTTGACACTGGCATGAGAATACGTTGCCCTAGCTGTAAACAGCTGTGCAGGTCTAGGGAATGTTTGCAGAGGCACAAGGCCCTGACTTTTAAAAATACAAATTGCTTGTTTGGCTATGATTTTCTGTGAGAAGTGGAAGGCCTATGTGCAAAAGGCCTCACAAATGTAAAGGCTGGAAGTGCAGAATGTGCTATGAAAACATCTGTCCAGAACTGGTACTTCATGCCCACTATCAAAAACCCAGAAGCAAGGCAGGGCTACATTTTCTATGTAATTAAATATATGCAGGTAACAAGGACATCTCAAACTACATTTTTACCATGAAGTTAGCACTGGAAGCCACTTTGGATGAAGGACAAGGTGTACGTATTGGGTTTATGTGGCAAGGGTTTAGCAGCAGGAGGGCTGCAAAGGTGGATTCTGTGAGAAGAGATCAAGAGTTGCCCCATGTTGGACAAAGCCAGTTCCAGCCAGCTATAAATTGGACCAAAGCTGAGCCAATGAATGACGCTGGTGACACATCTGTGATAACATATTTAAGAAAAGGGAAAAAATGCTGTGCAACAGCTGTGATAGAGAGGAGTGAGAAAAATGTGAGAGAAACAACCCTGCAGACACCAAGGTCAGTGAGGACTCACCTTTCTCAGCGAGGGAGGAGAGTCTTTGCTCGGGAACTAGCAGGGCTCATTGACAGAGCTTTAAACTAGATGTGATGGGGGAGGGGGACACTATCAGGCTTGTCCCTGGCAAGATGTAGGATGACATGCAAAGGTTAGAGGGACAGGGTGCTAGAGAGGGTCCTCTGACAGTGACTCTGAAATGTGGTGGCCACACTGGAACACATTTACAGTCTTACGGAGATGTGCCAGGGACTTGTCAGGTAACAGAAGCCAACAGGGAAAAAACAGGGAAATATCTCAAAGGAATTAAGGGGTGTTCCTTTAGGAAGGTGACATGGCCAACAGCAAAGCTGAGGTACCTTTGCACCAATGCACACAGCATGGGTGTGTTAAAGGATAGAATTGTTTATCAAACATGCTAATTGATTGATTAAGGATGCGCCATGATAATTGATTGTTAAAGAATAGAGTTGTTTGTCAAACAGAATGTGCTATGCAGAAGTGTAAATCACAGACTAATGTAATTGCCGAAGTCAACAATACCAGTTCCTGGAGCTGATAAGGATTACCATATGAGGAAAAGAGCAAATTAAGGGCACCTGAGGAAGACCTTTGCCTTCAGCTTCAAANCGCAGAGTACACCACTAAAGTCACGTACCCGGAACTGAATACCAATAAAAGGAGCTGACAAGAAAACAGAAGCGCGGCAGTTGGTGGAGCGGAGACTCCCCTGTCGCCCAGCGCTGCATTTGCTCATATTCTGCTTACTGTAATTAATAAATTTTTTTGTTATTGGCTATGACCTGGTTCAGTTGTTGGTCTTAATTTATAACATGGGCAACAAAGAGGAGGAGGTGAAAGGCACGTTGCTGCTAGAGAGCTGTGGCCGTGAACAGGTCGAAAGCCTGTGGGTAACAATCGGAGACTGAGGCAACTAAGGGAACCTTGTGGTTGGTGTCTACTACAGGCTGCCTGATCAAGGGGAGTCTACTGACAAAACCTTCTTACTCTGGCTATGGGAGGCATTGTACTCGCAGGCTCTGATCCTGCTGGGGAACTTCAACCACTCTGACATCTGCTGGGAAAGTAGCACAGTGAGCTGTGGGGTTGTTTGGGGGTCCCTGTTGCTTTGTGCATAGTATTTAACTGTATATGTGTAATATATGTAAATATATATATAGATATTTCTACAATTTTCTCTTGCTACTTTTTTGCCATTTCGAGAGAGGGAGGGGGGAATCTTCCCTGTGAGGTTTGGCTTTTGGCAGAGCCAGGCCAAACTTTCACACTTTTCTAGGTGATCCAGGAGACTCCTGGAATGCATGGAGGATAACTTCTTGAGCCAGGTAATAGAAACTCAGTCTTCAATGGCAACCTCTCTTCCCACACCTCTCAAGTGGATGGACAGCAGGATGGGGACTGAAGGGGCAAAGTCCCTCCTACTGTAAGTGAAGATCAAGTTCATGACCACCTGAGGAACCTGAACGCCCATAAGCCTATGGGACCCGATGAGGTGCATCCCAGAGTCCTGAGGGAATTGGCTGATGTAGTTGCCAAACCACTCCCCATGCCATTTGAAAAGTCACGGCAGTCAGGAGAAGTCTCAGGTGACTGGAAAAGGGGAAACATTCTACCCATCTTTTAAAAGGGTAGAAAAGAAGAGCCTGGGAACTACGGACCTGCCAGCCTCACCTCTGTGCCTGGGAAGATCATGGAACAGATCCTCCTGGAAGCTACACTAAGGCACATGGAGGACAGGGAGGTGATTTGAGACAGCCAGCATGGCTTCACCAAGGGCAAGTCCTGTCTGACTAACCTAGTGGTCTTCTATGATGGAGTGACTACATCAGTGGACAAGGGAAGGGCTACAGATTTCATTTACCTGGATTCTGTAAAGCCTTTGACACGGTCCCCCAAAACATCCTTCTCTTATTTGGAGTAGATGGATTAGATTAATAGACTGCTAGGTGGATAAGAAATTTTTTGGACGCTCGCATCCAGAGGGTAGTAGTCCACAGCTCAGAGTCCCAATGGACATCAGTGACAAGTGGTATCCCTCAGAGGTCCATATTGGGACCAGTGCAATATCTTAATCAAAGACACAGATGAAGGGATTGAGCGCACCCTCAGCAAGTTTGCAGATGACACCAAGCTGAATGGTGCCACTGACACACCTGAAGGATGGGATATCCAGAGGGACCTAAACAAGTTTGAAAAGTGGACCCATGTGAATCTCATGCGGTTTAACAAGACCAAGTGCAAGGTGCTGCACCTGGGTTGGGGCTACAGCAGGTATCAATACAGGCTGGGGGATGACCAGATCCAGAGAAGTCCTGCCAAGAAGGACTTGGAGTGCTGGTGGATGAGAGGCTGGACATGACCTGGCAATGTTGGCTTGCAGCCCAGAAAGCCAACCATATCTTGGGCTACATCAAAAGCAGTGTGGCCAGCAGGTCAAGGGAGGTGATTCTCCCTCTTCACTCTACTCTAGTGAGACCACACTTTGAGTACTGCATCCAGATCTGGGGTTCCCAGCACAGGAAGGAAATCGACCTGTTGGAGCGAGGAGGAGGCCACCAAGATGATTAGAGGGAACAGAGCATCTCTCCTACGAGGAAAGGTTAAGAGAATTGGGATTGTTCAGCCCAGAAAAGAGAAGGCTGTATATGTTTCATAGACTCTTCACATTTTTTACCCATGTAACTAAACAACCTTCCCCATGTGCTGGGTATTGAGGACTGCAAAGGTTCTTTCCCCCATTTTTGCAATACTGCTGAAAATCAAAGTTATGTGGGCCTTCTTCCACAACTGGAGTACTGTGGGGCACACAGCATGATGCTTGAGGAGAAAACACAATCTTTGGCATGATATACAGCTAATCAGAAAAAGATTTCTGACTTTCAAAAAGAACTGTGTTACGATTGTCAACAAGATGTGAAAATTTTGAGGGAGGCCTGCAGATCATACAGGAATGAGATTATGGGGATAACTTGGGCTATCAGAGCCAAGCATTCCTTAAACCCCTGATTACCGACACTGTCCAGTGTGACTGTTTCCTGCTGCCTGGCTATGCCTTTGTCTGTAATGGAGAAGCAAGTCAAGGAATGCTTCTGAGAAGCTATGAGCAAAAAGCATCCCTGTCAAAATATAGCTCCTTTTCCAGCAGTAGAATGGGCCTCCATTCTTTGGGTTTTCCATTTATTTTGCACCCTTCAGCCCGTCTTCTTCTTTTTCTTCTTCCTGTCCTAGTCAGGCTGCTGCCTGGCACAACCCATCCTTTTAAGTGGCTGGGGTCAGCCTTCCCTCTGGGGGCATGAAGCATCTCTCTTTTTTTGAATATAATCAAGCCTCAAGACTTCCTGCTTTGCTGGTGTTTCTGGCTTGTCCAGGAGGTTCCTGGAAATGCATTAAAATAGATCAGTTGCAATGTGCTGAATGATGCTTTTAACATGTGACTTAATAATTTCCAAATCCCTTTTCCAAAGCAGAATGTTTAGAAAAACAGGCTATGGAATATACTTCCAGTGTCCATCCCATACATAGCAGGAACACCTTGAAAACCAGGGACACCATTGTCGGACTGGGCTCTGTGTTAATTCATGTACAAGGCCAGCTCCTCATAGTTCTTTACCACTACCTATTTGGCATGGTTTCTAAAATTTCAGAGACTTCTGGGTCCACAGATGCAGCTTCACAATCACCTTCGCAAAGCAAAATGAGACATGCTTGTTGTGCTTACAGGCACAGTGTGGCTTATCATACGTCACCATAACAGTCTCATTGTCATTACTGCTGTTTGGAACACAGCACGATAATGGAAACAAAAAGTCCCCAGCAAGCTAGTGCTCTTCAATGTCCATGTAGAGGCAGAGCAAGTTAAACCCTCCAGTGATGTCTGCCACAAAGGGAAATTTCTTAGCAGCAATCCCTGGAGAAGCCCCCAAAATATGTTCTATTTCCCCAGTTGTAGGAAAAGTGTCAAGGATTTTCATTCATTTTAAGCTTTGCTTTCCTTATGACAGGATGGCAGACCAGTGTCCTGAGTCTGACTGGGATGGAGTTAATTTTTTTCATAGTAGCTTGTATGGTGCTATGTTTTGGATTTGTGATGAAAACAGTGTTGATAACACACCCATTTCTTAGCAATTTGCTGAACAGTGCTTACACAGCATTAAGGCATTTTCTGCTTCACACACTGCCCTGCCAGCGAGTAAACTGGGAATGAGCAAGAAGTTGGGAAGGGACACAGCCAGGACAGCTGACCCAAACTGACCAACAGGATATTCCATACCATATGTCATCATGCTCAGCAATAAAAACTGGGAGGGGGGAAGTTTGCCATTAAGACTGAGGACTGGCTGGGCATCCATTGGCTGGTGGTGAGCAATTGTTGGGGTTTTTGCATCACTTATTTTTCTTGGGTTTGTATTTCTTTGTTATGTTTCTTTTTGGGTTTTGTTTTTTACTTATTAAATGGTCTTTATCTCAACTCATGAGGTTTTGCACTTTTACCCTTCTGATTCTTACCCCATCCCACTGTGGGAGGAGTGAGTGAGTGGCTGTGTGGTGCTTAGCTGCCTACCGGGGTTAAACCACAACAACTAGGCCTATGGCTGGAGAGGCAATGGCTGAAGCTTTGTTGTGGAGGTTAATAAGATTGTTCATAATAAGACCGATCTCCATCAACATGGAGAGGGCTGGATAATAGCCTTTCCACAAAGTATGCTGCCATATCTTGCCCTGCAGTGCTATTTTAAAGGTGGTGTCTTTGTCAATGTTATTCCATATGTGTGAGTACTGCATTTCCGCAAGCCCCACCTCTCACTTGCCTGAGAGCTCCAGGGGTCTAACCAGCCATGAGGTGAAAGTTCGAGTTGGTGTTTTGCAGGAAATTTCTGGCACTGACATGGCTGGGCAGCATGATGTAAAACCCCTTGTCTGAAATCTTTCTTTTTCCCCCACTGCTATCCCAGTCACTAGACATCCTGAACTTGGGAGGCTTCTATCCAGCTGTTAAATTTCTGAGGCCAGTCATGCCTCTTTATGAGCAGCTGTTTCTTTCTTCATTTCCCTTTTGCAGCAATGACCTCAATTTTGTAGATTCTGTCCTCATCAGGATTCACTTTTTGAAGGCTTTCAGGGTAAAATATGCCCTTGATTGCTTCATGACCATAGTCTATTAGGTGGTACATAAGTATCTGTCCCCTTCTCACAACTTCAGATACTATGAAATTTTCATCTGCTCATAACCTTTCTGAAATTTGTCTTTTGTTCTATACACCCTGACAATTTGAGCAGAGGCACAGATTCTTTAACTTGCAACCAATCCCCATAAATGGTTTTACAAAATGCTACTGGAACTCTGTCAGGCTTGGTGCTGTGACCACTTCCCTGAGAAGCCTGTTCCAGTGCCCAAGCACCCTCTGGGTGAAGAACCTTTTCCTAATATCCAACCTAAACCTCCCTTGACACAGCTTCATGCTGTTCCCACGGGTCCTATCACTGGTCACCAGAGAGAAGAGATTGGTGCCTGCCCTTCTGCTTCCCCTCATGAGGAGGCTGTAGACAGCTATGAGGTTTCCTCTCAGTCTCCTCTTCTCCAGGCTGAACAAACCATGTTCCTCATACAGCTTCCCCTCTAGACCCTTCACCATCTTCATTGCCCTCCTTTGGACGCTCTCTAATAGCTTAATATCCTTCTTATATTGCGGTGACCAAAACTGCACACAGTACTTGAGGTGAGGCCACACCAGTGCAGAGTAGAGCAGGACAATCACCAACTTTGACTGGCTAGCAATGCCTTACCTGATGCCCCCCAGGACATGGTTGACCCTCCTGGCTGCCAGGGCAAACTGCTAACTCACATTCAACTTGACATTGACCAGGGCCCCCATATCTCTTTCTGCGACACTGCTCTCCAGTCTCTCGTTCCCTAGTCTGTCCATACATCCAGGATTGTCCCGTCCCAGGTGCAGAACCTGGCACTTCTCTTTGTTAAACTTCATACAGTTGGTGATTGCCCAGCCCTCTCATTTGTCAAGGTCTCTCTGCCCTAGAGGGAGACAACAGCTCCTCCCAATTTAGTGCCACTGGCAAACATACTCAGTATACCTTCAAGTGTTGCATCCAAGTCATTTATGAAGGTTTTGAAGAGAACTGTCCCTGAAATGGAGCCCTGCAGAACCCCACTAGTGACCAGTCACCAGCCTGATGTGACCCCTTTTACTATAACCCTTTGTGCCTGACCTGTGAGCCATCGCATTATGTATTTACCTAGCTGCATGCTGGACATTTTGTCCAGAAGGATACTGGAATATTACATCCATGTCTTCATCTTGTTTGTGTGGGGTTATAACAGACTCTCACCATGGCATCTGCCTTGTTGGCCTTCCCCCTGATTTTTGCCCATAAACACTCAAACCTTTCATCACCGTCATCAAGCTCTAGACAGTCAAAACACTCCCTAACATACAGGGCTACCCCACCACCTCTCCTTCCTTGCTTGTCCCTTCTGAAGAGTTTTTAGCCATCCATTGCAGCACTCCAGTTGTCCAAGTCATCCCACCATGTTTCCTTGATGGCACCTATGTCATNCCATGTTTCCTTGATGGCAACTATGTCATAGTTTTCCTGCTGCACAACGTCTTCCAGCTCCTCCTGTTTGTTATGTGCATTGCTGCAGATGTATTTCAGTTGGGCTATTGAAGCTTCCACCTTTTTGGGGGGAGAAGACCTAATTCCTATCTGACTGTTCTCAGGCACTTCCATGGTTTCTAACACATCAATACCTCATGTGTCTTTGCTGCTACATGGATCTCCACTGAGATGGCAGACTGAAGGACCTTGCTAGCCCACCATTGCTCCTCAAACTCTGGCGTGCCACCCCCAGCCTTGTCTCTAGTGACCCTGGTTTCCTCCTTCAGATCTAGTTTAAAGCTCTCTCAACAAGCCCTGCTAACTCCTGCGCAAAGATCCTTTTCTCCTTTTGAGACAGGTGTACCCCATCTGTCACCAGCAGGCCTGGTGTCATGTAGACTGCCCCATGAAATAGTTTCAGCAGCATCAGTTAAAACCAAAGTATAACAACTTAATGGCCTTGGTAAATATTTTTGGTTTTTTTTTACTGTGTGATTCTTTGAAGAACAGCAACTTGAAAAGAAACAAGCAAACCCAGTGATAAAATTGTTGGTTTCGATAATATTCTTTTAAATAAATATGAAGCTAACCAAAGACAATGAAGAAGGTTAAAAGTTTAAAACAGAAGGGAAATCAAGCAAGCGTTACCTGTACTTAAGTCGTTAAACATTGAGAGAATTGAAGGTTAAGCAAGCATATATGAAAAATTTAAAAGTGATAATGAATAGTAATATAATATAATTAAACCAGAATAGAAATGGATATATGCAAAATAACCCCACATCATGGTTGACTTGTATCCATAGCAGAACTCAATATATTTGTATCCTTCTATCTTTTAGTGAAAAACAATTTGTAACCACCAATTGGAACGGTAGTCTCTGTGTAATCTGTAGCTCTACCAGTAGAGTGGGAAGATGAAACTTGTTCGTTTCAGCCCATGCAAGAATGTAAAACTAGTGCTACTGTGGCTAAAATTGGTAATTGCACTTATAATGCCTCAGTATTCACACAGGTGGATGTGAAAAACTTGTCTAGAGAAAGTATTCAATGGACAGTACCTGACTCTGAAGTTGGGGGATACCTAAACAGCATCTTCCAAAGCTAAGCAGAATTAAAGACACAAATCACAAAACTGTCAAGAGACCTGGATACACACTGAGAGGTTGTGATGGGTTGTTTTTGTAGGCCTTCCTGGTAACCAGGGTCAAAACATAGGAAGTATTCCATCCCATGTCTTTACGTAATCAGGTGTATAAAAGCGGGAAGGGGAGGTGTTTGCTCTCTCTTTTCCTTCTTGGGCAAGCTCANTGTGAGGTTTGGCTTTTGGCAGAGAGCCAGGCCAAACTTTCACAGAGGTAGGGATCTAAGTGTTACATCAGCATGGGTGTGACCGGTACCCCCTGCTCTTGACCCCTGGTTAATATGGTTAGCATAATCAATGCTATTTTCTCAGGCAATCATAATATGTAAGCGTGCTGATCACTTATCATGCCCCCTTCTCTCTCCCTTTTTCAATGCTGTGATAAGACCATTTGCCCACCAGTGTTGTTATCAGGATGTGGTGACCCCCATTATAGAGCAGGCAAAACTACTGTCAAACTAGCGATAAGAGTATTTGCCCACCAATATTGTTGCCCATTACACAACAGGGAAGGGTAGCTGCACATGAGATACTGCCTATAAAATTAAGCAGCTACAGGTGGGACTTAGACTGGATGGCAAAACCCATGATCCCCTGGTGGTCAGAGACACCTCGATTGACTGAGTGAATGACTCATGTTCCTTTAGATAAGGTCTAAGTCTAGATTATGATTATTGTATCATGCAATGATTATTAAGAATTTGACCCGATTTGCAGAGGGTCCAGGTGGCTAAAAAGTCTATGTAACTAAAAATTCTACATAATAAGAAAGCTATGCTAATTGCTAGAAATTCTGTTTAACTGTAAGCTATGTTAATTGCTAAAAATAAGCTATGCTGATTGTTAACGTTTCCATGTAGCAAGTTATAACCACAGCCCTGTGGCCAGTCCTCCTTCTACCAAGGTTCCCTAAAGAACCTGTCTGTCTCCATAGTGTCAGGTGACAATGGGAATATACTTAAGATTGCTCTGGCTGGAAACCAAATGCTAATGTTTTGTTCAATCTCCTCACTCACCCTATTGTCACACTGTTGGAGGCACTTATAATCTTTACCATTGTTGTTATAGTCTTATATGTAAAGATATGGAGACTGTCACAGAAAATGTTATTTATGATGCAAGTAATGTCCTGCGACATATAATTAGAGAGTTTTAGAGGTTTAGAGCAATGGGTGGAATGTATCCTGGCCTACTAAGCTCCCCCATTATATGTAAATGTATGTATTTATAATTTATATACATGTACTACTGTACTAATGCATTATAAAACAGACACAAAAATATAAACTTTAAAAGTGTGAGATAAAGATGAAAAGAATAATATCTTTATGCTTTCATAAAAAATATAGCATTTTTCAGTGAGAGCAATGCAATTGAATATACTTAATTATTTTTTAAAATCTTGACTTGACTGTGATATAGTGATTCAAATTCCTAAGTTCCTTTTATTTTGATAATTTGTTTTAAGGGTTGTCATAGCTGCAAAAGTTACCCCAGAAAGACATTCAGATCCAAATGGAAAAAGTGCATAATTGGCTGTGCTTCCTAAATAATAATACTCATTTTTCAATCCCATCCACCAATTATGCAAAAGCTTTTCTTGAAACTGTGAAAGGCAAGGGTGCTAACTGCAATACGACTTGCATAGAAGAATGAACACTACCTGAGGCTATGAGATTTTATCCTCAGGGTCGATGTGACCAGAAGCCAGCTCTTACTGGATGAGAATGCCCCATACTGACAATAAACCCTAACCCTTTGTGATGGGTTGTTTTTTGTAGGCCTTCCTTGGTAACCAGGGTCAAGATCTAGGAAGTATTCCATCCCATCCCTTTACGTAATCAGGTGTATATAAACCGAAGGAGGAGGTGTTCTCTCCTCCTTTTTTTGCTTCTTTTCCTTCTCGGGCTCGCACGCTGACGAGCTCCCGGTGTTTGGGCCTGGCTTATCTGTGTTCAGCGAGGCCTGCTCTGGGGGTTGTTTTGCCTGGGCTGGCGGCGAAGGTTAAGAATCTGCCTTTCTAAGGAAAGTATTGAATTTACTATTGTATTTGTT
The DNA here is from genome assembly GCA_013400415.1 of Scytalopus superciliaris. Lineage (NCBI taxonomy): Eukaryota > Metazoa > Chordata > Aves > Passeriformes > Rhinocryptidae > Scytalopus > Scytalopus superciliaris. The sequence continues at coordinate 4,791 of VXBX01003753.1, read as the reverse complement.
ATTTACTGAGTTAATTTCTGAATTTAGATTGTATATATAAAAAAAAAACAAACAAAAAAAAACAAAACTGAAACTGGAAAGAACTATATACATATATTTACAGGAAAGTTACAATACTGGTGGCCCGTACGGGGAATGAACCCGCGACCTTGTATTACATATACATACAAATATAGGAAAAAAAAACAATGACTTCATCCAGAGCTATCTACCCCAATAACACACAGATTTCACCACCCAAAACCCACACGGAAACAAAACTAAACACGTTTCTCTGAAAGAGCACCCAGCAAAGCAATATCAAACAAAAGTATTTACTTCCCAGAGACCAGAACTGCTGTGGGCATCTCGGCAGGGAAGCGGCCAGGCCTATCGCTCTGGGAGCAGCAACAGGGAGTCCTCCCCACCACACCGCACGGAGAGAGGGAGGGCAAGAGAGCGAGGATACCTCCCCCACTAGGTTTATACTCGACTTGATGTCAGATGATATGAAATACCTCTTTGGTTGCTTAAGTCAGGTGACACTTGCCCCTCTGAATCTACGGAGTGCCCCATGGCCCAAAAAGACTGGGGCCTACTAAATTTGGTTTCAGGCCTAACTAAACTAAGGCCTTAATCTAAGTTTTGGGGGTTTATCCAACCCATCACACCCTTTCAAAAAAACCCCAGGCATATAACCACAGCCAGAACAGCAATCGACAAGAATCCAGTATAACCCCATGTGATGGATTGACCTTGGCTGGGTACCAGGTGCCCACCAAGCTACTCTGTCACTCTCCTTCTCAGCCAGACAAGGGAGAGAGAATAAGATGAAAAATGACTCATAGGTTGAGATAAGGCAGTTTACTAAAGCGAAAGGTTGCACGTGCACAAGTGAAGAGGAAAATAACAAGGTTTATTCTCTACTTCCCATCAGCAAGTGGTGTTTGGCTACTTCCCAGGAAGCAGGGCTTCAGCATGCGTAGCGGTTGCTCAGCAGGCAAACACTGTAAACAACAAATGCCTCCCCTTCCTCCTCCTTTCCTTAGCTTTTATATCTGAGCTGACATCCTATGGTATGGAATATCCCTTGGGTTAGTTTGGGTCAGCTGTCCCTCTTGTGTCCCCTCCCAGGATCTTGCTCTCAATTGGGGAGGGGAAGAATGTTACAGTGCTGATGCTGTGCCAGCACTGCTCAGCAGTAGCCAAAACACCGGTGTATTATCAACACAATTCTAGCTATCACTGCAAAGTACAGCACTGGGAGGGCTGCTATGGGGAAATGAGCTCCATCTCAGCCAGACCAAATACACTCCACACATACCTGCACGGGACATTGTTTTAGAACAATGAAAATTAACACACCACCGACCATATGTCCACGCCACTTGTACGGGACAAGCACGTACTGATCATGCATGGGACAAGTACATACCGATTGCATGAGCAACAGGTACTGATTAGCCCATCCCTTAACATGAAAAATTTGATTGGTCTACACAACTGTATTGTGCAGCCTCCCTCCTCAGCTGGCAAAGAACTGACTTTTACAAAATCTGACTAGCAAATTTTCATCTTTCCTGGTGATTTCAGTTGTTTTTGCAAACTAGTCAGAGGGTATTGCATTCTGATATTTTTGATGCATGGGTTCAAAGCCCACCGAAATTTTGCATTGGGAAGATTTTTAAACAGGCTACAAAATTCTGTTTCCAAGTTTTACAAGTGTACAGATAAGAGAGTTTTTATAGGTGACACACATTGTTTTCTGCATCAAAGTCACATTTTTTCCAAATACTTCTTTTCCAAACACTCTCTCCATAACATGAGTTTCTTTTGAAAATCAGTTACTTTTGAGCTCTTTCTTAAAATGTAATCTTCACCTTGAAGGGACACATAAAGCCAAGAGTTTCTTTCTAAAAGAAGTTCTAGGTAGCATACTAGTGGCAGCTACTTGTCATCACAGAAAAGGTTAGCAAACTCAAAATACTTGTCTTTTTGTAAAAGAAAAATGCATTTCTCATTTTTAAATTCGACAACATTTTGTGCACTTTGCTGTGAGATAACCAGTAAACCTTTGTGGTGTACAAAATATTTACATTATCATTCTCTATCTCATTACAAAGTACTGTAAAGATTCTACTTTTTACAGGTCATGTTTTTATAAAATTGATCATACCAATAACATTGTGCAGCACTTTGTGCAGTTGTGGTTCCAAAATCTTTTTTGCAATAATGTGTCTATGAATGAGGTAGTGGACGAGTTTCACATGTGGTGCTATCTCTGTAACCTTATACCCTAGAATCCTTTTTTTATTCCAGTCAAAGCAATCATTCCGTTAGTGCTTACACTTGCACAGTTTTTCCATAAAGCATTGGGTTTTATTAAACAAATCTTTTGCTGTTGAGAATATACCTTCTCAGGTGCATCTTTCCTTTAGTGCCTCACAAAAGTAGTTCTTTGTGTATTTCATTCTTGAAACAGAATCTAGCAACTATAAACTGAGACATGTTAGAAACATCAGTACTTTCATCCAACTGCATAGCAAGCCTCCCACACTGTAATTGGTTCTTGTTTCTTCAAATCTTCAGCAATGTTTTCTATACATCTTCCAATGGCATTTCCTGAGAAAGGAATGCATTTTAGTTTGTCACCATATTGTTTTCCATGTGTTATTTCAGCTGGTTTTACTGCAGGAAGAACAAGTGTTTCCCCAATGGCACATGACCTTTTGTCTTTCTTTCCTAAGAAACCTCAACAGAAGCTTCTAAACATTTATCATTAAGTTTAGTGAAATTTTGTAAAGTACTGGACTGAGTATCACATGACTTGAAACATTGTTAAAAAAAGCTGTAGAGGTTTGTCTTCATGTTCTGGATGTTTAGTTTTTAAATGTCTTGCTAATCGTGATGGCTTCATACTATCATTAGCTAAGTAAATCCATATTTCAAATAGTCTTTTTGATAATTTCTGAGGGTTTTTTTGTTTGTCTTCTTGTCAGATCTGATCAGATCATCATTGTTTTTACCTCATAATGTGGCTGACAAAGAGTACTCCTACTAGGAGTACAAGTGTCAGCTCTACCATTTTATTGTAGTTTGCTCGTGCCCTCATTATTAGCATTATCTTCAATCCACAGTTTCTTTGCAGGAATCTTTTTAAGTCACTTGTCCATTCTGTTAGGGTTAGTTTAGTTAAAACTATATAATATAATCCATAAAGAACACGCAAACTGCAATACCATGCAATATGCTGAAAGCAAGTGAATGAGTGAGGGCATCAGTCAACCTCTGCATTGTGAAACATCCACTCTTCCCTCAGGATACCTTGTCTACTGTATGTGACACGCGACTAACATAGACAAAGTGAGGGCACCAGTGTCAAACCACATATTAAATACTACTAAAGCTTAATTTATTTTTTTTTTTAAATAAAAAATAACTATAAATAGAAACTCTAATAGTTTCTTCCCACACCCCAACAGATGGTCTTGTGCACCCCCTGAGGTACATGCACCCCATTTTGGACACCAGTGGTCTAAACGTCTCATCTACTTTCTCTCCTTGATCCAGCAGTCTGTAGCAGATGCATACTGTGGGAAACTAAGATGGGTTTGCAGATCCCTTGGCAGAGCAAGAGAAATTTGACCCTGACGAGATTGTGTGCCTGTGAAGATAAATCCCTGAGCTAGAGAATTGTAAACAACTTGCAGGTGCTGAGAGAACTCAGAAAACTACAAGATAAGAGATAACAAGATGGGTGAATTTGTACGGAGACAAAAGGTTATAACTGTGGAAAATGAATAATTGTTTATATGTAATAAGCATCAATAATGTTAATGCACGTACACTTAGGAAAAATATAAAAAGNATAAACTTGTAGTTAATAAAAGGGCTTTTGCTCTTGCTTGAAGAAGCCTGACTCTGCACCATTTTTGGCTGTCACAACTGGTGCCTCATGTGAGGAATGAGAAGATGAGATGAGGAATCAAATAAGTAAAGAGGAGAAGTTGATTGTTACTGTATTAACTAAGATTCTAAAGAAACGGGATTAAGAATGAGGAAGGCGCTCTCCATTCACTGTTAGTTTGGTGCAAAAGGAACAGGGTGGATGCAAATTCTCAGACTGCATTATATATAGACACTTGGGACCATGCAGGTAACTATTTTTCACAACCAGCCCCCCTCCCCCTCACTGCTTCAGGCGCCGCTGGCGTGGCTCCCCCCATCTCCCCTCTCTCTGCAGCCGAGGGCAGGCAGTCATCTAAATGCAATGGGGGCAGAGGGGCTGTGCCGGCTTGTGGGAGATGGCCCTCTTGGCTTGTGTGTTGTGATTGGTCTTTACCACGCAGTCAGGGCGTGGGTCCCACTGAGGGGGTTGTCAAGAAAGCATGGTCTCTACCCTGTGTGTTGCAGTTCTCGTGCTAGCTAAGTTGTCTATCAATTGTGTTGCTTCAAGCTCAAAATGATGTTAATGGTACCATCTTACTTTCTCTGTTCAAAATTTTTTTTTTCTTCAACCCTACAGTGTGGCCGCTGGCTGGTCTGACAGGGAGAGGATTCTTATTTGTCACTCCAGTGACATTTCCCTGCAGCCCTCTGCAGTGCCTGGGGGCAGCGAGCCCCCTCCTGCTCCACCACAGCCCTGCTTTCATGTGCTGCTGAGGCAGAGATATTATCTTCAAGTTTTGCATTTCAGTCATAGGAACAGTGGCTGCTCTGGCTACGGTTTCCTCCAGGATGATTGCAGGAGTTAACCTAGGGGGAAGTTTGGTCATGGGCCAAGCTCTGGCGTGAAGCAGAGCAAAACCTAAG